>CM068376.1:352369894-352628609 GCA_034769895.1 Magicicada septendecula
ACTAAGGTGAAGTTAAAAAAAAAAAACTCTTAAAAACATTTTACACTTCAACAGACTTGAGAAAATTTGTGGCACGTTCCTGGTATCGTTTCTTTTATTTATATTGTAACGTAAGATGTCTTCTTCAATGTGTTTCGTGACTTTGTTAAATTTAATGTGTTATTAATGTAATCCTTATAAAGAGAGGAATATGTTAACACACTTGTCTTCTCGATTTCAACAAAGTAAATAGAAAATAACGATTTAAGTTTTGCAGTTTTATTCACAAAGATCTAATCCCGCCAGAAGCCCCGGAAAGAAATTCTGGCGGAGCCCGTACGAGTATTTTGTACGATTGAGGTAGGAATAGGAATCTGTTCAGTAATGTATTCCAGTGTTTTGATGTCCCTTGTGTTTCGTCTTCAAAACGTTTTAAACAAGCCTGTGAATGTTTTACAGTAAGGTTAACATCACCACAATGTAATGTGTCAATGATCAGACTTCACCTCTGTGATGCAAACATTACCTGGATTTCCATTTACACTTCTTGTGAAGAGCGTCTTTTGTTTTACAAAGGTTAAATAATTTACGTCTTTTTTTCTTCATAATAACGCGACGCTGTGTAATGTAAGATAAAATTGAGCATGTGTACTAATTAATGTGTCGTATAACAACCGATTTAATAAGGTTATGGAGATTTCTAAAAATACCAACATTCCGGAGTGTATATTTAAGTATAGGGTTTAATTAATTACGTTTTCCAAATGTTGTGATGATTGACATACCGGATATACGAGTAGTCGAAGTCTGTACTTAGTTGAAAAGAAATCGTAGTTATTAGGTCATTACTTTTCTTGAAGCAATCGTTTTAGATTTTTGAGGTTTTTTTTATAAACTAGCGTCGAATTTTTATTGTTAAAAGAAATAGACATTATCTGCGGGGTACACGCAAACAAAGCAAAAACTTTTGTATGATACTCGGATACGTCATGAGCAACAAAATCCAAAAACGCGAAGAAGGATGGGTTTGAAGATTTCCTAGTCAATTTCTGTAGACGAAACTTGTATACCAAGACAAATAAATCAGCACTGTAACAATCATAAGACTATTTTGAGTTTACATTTGCCTTCCTTTCGTGCCGTTACTTTTGGATCCACCGTCTTGTGTTTTCTGACGAAAAACGGAAACACTTTTAGCTCTGTTTCCGTAAGAATCGTTGAGTTGACTATAAATGGTGTTAACGATTTCTTCGAAATTACACTGCGCCAAAATGCTCGTGCATAACGCGGGACAAAATTAACATAAACGAAACGATCCATAACGCGTCAGTCTGCCGACCGAGACCCCAACGCTTCCTCTCACCACAGTTATTAACGATGGCATGAGGGTTATGATGTTTAGTTCAGGTTGGTACAGCACGTAAAAACGTGGCTTCAGAATTGTCTGTTTGTGGGCTTTGACTCATTAATGCGTTTGAACGGATGGTAAAATTTTCATTTGTATTTTTGCTATTTATTCATTTCTCTTGGCGGGAATGTTAAACGTATTTATCACCATTTTGTTCTGTCGAGTTGTTCCGACCTTAACTCGCAAAACCTGATTTCTATTTTTGTACTGTCTAGTGTAGCCAGCAAAGATAAAGAGACGCGGTCTGCTGTTGTAGCAGCCGTGGTCTGAGTGTCTTACAACCACTGGCCACGGCTCAAAGCCTAATAATAATAATCCGGCGCCGTAATAAGCCAGGCTAATTTGAATCTTATTTAGCGTTTTGCAATCAGGCTGATAATATAATGAGGTTTAGGCTAATTGTTTCCTTTCAGGCTTATTGCAATAAGTGAAGGCTGATTAAAAAATCTACAGGAAGAAGAGTTTCTTCCTTAACAGATTAATTCAATGAACTTCTAAATTAGTTATTTGTTATCAGTTGTTAGTTAGTTATTTGAGAATAGAAAAGAGGTAACTTAAAAATTGCATAACAAAGTAATTATAATTCTTTATTGGTTTAAGTAATTATTATTATTAAAAATGATGATGCAGTATAATAATTATTATTTCTGACATAAAACAATTGTTCATAAAAATATTAATAATACAATAATAAATAATATTATTAGATATTTCAATTCACTAAACTCAGTTTACAATCTACACATAATATTAACTGATCAGACATTTCAAAAAAGAGAAAATTGTCAGTGAAAAAGAAACGAACCTCCTAAATTAGAAAACAAATTGACAAATTATATTATTCTTTTTTTTTTTGTATCTGCCATCTAAGGACCACATGCCAATTTCAATTCCTTATTCTTTGTTTTTTCTTTTTCTCCAATATTCTTTCATCTTTCACTGTGTCTCTTCTTCCTGTCTTCAGTCCACTTTGAACCTGTGTTTTTCTCTTTCCTACCCTGGACTCCTTCCATTTTAACATTTTTGCCCGAAAAACGTCTCTTTCAATTGCTTCTTCTACGTGTATATTATTTTTTTTCTAAATCCTTTTGGACTTCTTTAATCCAACTTGATGTTGACTTTTTCCCCACAAATATTTGAAGATCTGCTTTTGTTAACCTATTGTCGTACATTCTATATAAATGTCCAAAAAATAATCGTCTTCTTTTTCTCATTGTTTCTGTTATATTTTCTATACTTTGATACATTTCATCATTACTTCTTAATTTCCAACCTTCTGAAGTTTTTCTTGGGCCTAATATTTTCCTAATAATTCGCCTTTCCAATATTTCTGATTTGTCTAAATTATAATTCAATGCTAGACATTAACTTGCATATATTATTCTTTATTCATTATATATTTTTAGACTTTATATATTTCCTATGGAAAACAAATTAGATTAACCATTAAACTATGAATAATGTTGTTGCAGTAACAAGTAAATTTCTAGTTGTAATCTGTAGCTCATATCTTGCTACAGACAACATTTTTTTATTTATTTCCACATGGTGACGCTTCGATGAGGACAGTTGATTTGTCCGCACTTTTTCGTTTGACACGGAACACTTGTAACTGGCCCCCAACTACAATTCATTCTCCACATCTTCACTACTAGGTATATATTTTTCTTTTCTTTTATAAAATTGCTAAACTGCTATAATTGTTATTATTTAGACAAAGCTTTTCGTCATCACTGACATCTTCAGGTCTTAAACTAATTATAGCGGTTTAGCAATTTTATAAAAGAAAAGTAAGGATGGCTGCTAATTTAAACAATACGAAGAATATATTTTTTTGCTGTGTCTTCAAGGATTTGTACTCCAGAAATTTGGAAGTCACATCTAGCGAAACATGTCTTAATAATGCCACTATCTTTTCCTATCTAGTAAACATAATTTTTCACATTAAGAATTTTCCCCAATTAAATTTGGACAGTGTAAAGGTCCACGGTCTATCTTCGGAACATTTAATAAAATAAAATCTCGAACAGAAACCGGTTTCAGGGGGTTTCCAGTAGTTTGAATCATTTTTTCTGCTGCTCTTTTCTGATCTTCGTGTGCTTCTTCCTCTCTTACTTTGTCTTGTGTTTTACAGATGTCACAATGTTAAGTAGCGTTAATCTCCTCAGAGGTTGAGCCAATCTTTGACAAGTTGTGTGAATACATATGTTTATTAGTTTCTATTGCTTGTACGAACAGGAC
Source organism: Magicicada septendecula (assembly GCA_034769895.1). NCBI lineage: Eukaryota > Metazoa > Arthropoda > Insecta > Hemiptera > Cicadidae > Magicicada > Magicicada septendecula. The sequence goes on from CM068376.1 coordinate 352,373,523, forward strand.
ACATCTCTTTCTACAAGTCGCGCATCAGGGAAGGCCCATTGCAATAAGCCAGGCTGTTTGAACGTACGCTTTCTAATTAGTTTACGGGTAATTACAACAAGCCTAAAAAATTATCAGAATGACTAGGTAAGATTCCAATGCAAAATGACGGCGCCCTTTGTAATAGGCTGGATTTTCCGATTCGCCTACGAGTTATATATTTTTAGTACCCTCAAAAATCTAAAAATGACAGCCTCTTGGAACGTATTGCTCTCCAGACTTCCAACCATATGCATTGTGTACTGCCTGTAATGCAATCCTATATTTCAGTGAATCTTAATATTGTTATAAATAATATATTAAATTTACACTTAAAATTGTTATATAAATTGCTAGTTTCAATATAATTATAATTATTTATTACTGTATTCTTAGGTTTAATAAGTTGAACGAAAATATGTGTGTACGGGGGGGCCCCTGCTGCCAAATAGCAGGAATCATTATTTTTAACTCGAACGAAACATAATAGCCAACGCTGCCACCATTATACAGCAAGAACCCTATTAAGCGTATGCTATGGCTTGTGTTCTGGTTGGACTGTGGTCCATTGTTGGACAAAGGAACAAACAACCAAAACGCATCTTGTTTATTCATGTATTGTGAGAAATTACTGAACGAGCGAATCGCGTTCTAAGTTTTAACTCGACCGTTTGGCATTTGTCTGTCTGTCTATCCATGTGTCTGGCTGTTAGGGATATGTCTCACGTCAACTTTTGAACGCCACAAAATGTTTCAAAAAATTTTCTGCCCACTCAACGTCGTGGCATCCTTAGTAGTAAAAATGAAACTGAAGATTAGCCTAAGTACTCAGACCGTGGGTTATTGTATTACACTATGCTTTAAACGGATTATTATACTTTTTTGTTGAAGGGTCATATGAACCGAGTGAGACTCTACGGGACACTCGATGTAAACGTGCAATAATCCTTTTTTTCAACATTAAAGATGGATAGGGGGACTCGAGGCAAAAATTTGTGGGACATAAAATTAAAGGAATGAAAGGGAATGTTAACCACAGTCTAAATGTATGTTTACTTTTGAAAAATAAAAAAAGTTTGGAAGTAAAAGCCCGAAAATTGGGTGAAAATTTAGATTACAAATTTTAAAAATTCATGTGGGGTATCAAGTTAAAGACAATTTAAACGAAAATCTGAATGTAGTATTCAGTTTTGGAATTTTAAAAATTTTGGGGGGAAATCCAGCGGGGTGTGAGACTAACGAAACTGTAATCCAAATCGGAATGTATCGAATTTTGGGGGGAAATCCAGCGGGGTGTGAGACTAACGAAACTGTAATCCAAATCGGAATGTATCGAATTTTGGGGGGAAATCCAGCGGGGTGTGAGACTAACGAAACTGTAATCCAAATCGGAATGTATCTAATTTTGGGGGGAAATCCAGCGGGGTGTGAGACTAACGAAACTGTAATCCAAATCGGAATGTATCTAATTTTGGGGGGAAATCCAGCGGGGTGTGAGACTAACGAAACTGTAATCCAAATCGGAATGTATCTAATGTTTAGTATATATTGTACGATTGTGCGCTATACAACCGATATGTAACTAAAGAATTAGTACAGTAATAGGAATTTTTATAATTTTTCCTATAACGTTTATAGCCTAACATATTTTACTATGCTATATGTAGGCATGTAGCCTATTTGAAAATCTGTACCAATTCCAACATAGAAACGATGTTTACTGCATCTATAATTATTTATAAATATAGTTAAGGGATTATTAAATTATCAATATTTTAAATTGTGATACTGTATTAATTATGTGTTGGAGTATTGTGTTTTTGTGTTTTGTCTATGTATTGAAGTAAAACAATATGTAAGGAATATAATTGTTTGCTGATGTAAAACAAACTGTCTCAACTCCCCCCCCCCCACACACACACAATTAATTGATCTTGTTGTGTCTGATATTTTGTCTTGTGTGCGTACACAGGACATAATGATGGCAGTAAATATTGTCAAAATGTCGACACAAATAATGTAAAATTTTTGTTATCCTTATTGACCGATCCTCGATAAACCTTCCGTCGTTAAAATTTATTGTCGACGGTCACTACTAAGTTAAGTATTTTTAATAACATCCTGAATCGATGGAATAAGAAATTATAGGTTTTGCTGAAACAATGAAAATGGAAGCCGAAATCATCGTTTATATGGTTAACATTGTAGGTGAACAACAGCGTGGGCTGCACCAGACAAATATTTCTACACGACATTTTAGTTTGACTGATAACCCAGTAACACGATAACTCACCGTCTGCATATAGTAACGCATTCCAGTAATTTCTACGTTTCTTTTGACCTCATATCGTCATTTCTGTGTAGTCTCTTCTGACTATTGTCTATAGCACTCTTCTATGAAGCGACACGAACTAATTACTACTCAATAATATCGAAATACGTCGTTTGTTTGTGTATGTGAAATTTTTAATTTTGAAGATCATATTATATGTACGGGCTATTGCATTGAAATTAAGTAGTTAAATTTAAATACGAAAATACATTTAGTGACAGCGTTCAATGGAGTGCAAGACTGTTTATGCAGAAGCAAACACAGGGTCAGTATTATTGCACGCAATATAATATTGTGCTGAATATAAGCAGAGCTTTTTATTGCAAAAATAAATATTGGAAATAGACATGCGGCTTGCATTCGTACACTAACGACCCAATTTCTACCGGATGGGGTCTAGTGTGTAAGAAATTGTGATAGTGCCTACATTTGCAAGACGTTGTTACCAATTAATTCTGTGATGGAAAACAGACGGATCGTGTGTCCTGCGTTTACAGGATCCCAGATGGTGTTTCGTCAACCATTTCCTGTCATAGATAAGTTTTAAAATCCAGAGATTTGGTCATAATTGAAGCCCATTCGAAAGCTTCGGTTAGATAACCTTTGCGCTTATACAGCATACCTACTTCAATTACACAAACACATACTGTGTGATTATTACAATGGACCTAGGGGGAATCTAGTCTCTAACACTAAAAGAACAGAGAAAAAATGCAATTCAAATGTAAAGCTCACTGCGCAAATTGCATGTAAATGTAATTTTCGCTGCGTAATTTCAAGTAACTGTAACACTTACTGAGTAAATTGCACGTAACTGTAACGTTTGCTGCGTAAATTGCACGTAAATGTAACGCTCTCTGGGTAAATTGCACGTAACTGTGACGCTCGCCGCGTAAATTGCACGTAACTGTAACGCTTGCTGCGTAAACTAGACGTAAATGTGACGCTCGCTGTATAAACTGCACGTAAATGTGACGCTCGCTGCGTAAATTGCACGTAAATGTGACGCTCGCTGCGTAAATTGCACGTAAATGTGACGCTCGCTGCATAAATTACGCGTAACTGTAACGCTTGCTGCGTAAATTGCACGTAAATGTGACGCTCTCCGTGTAAATTGCACGTAACAGTAACGCTTGCTGCGTAAATTGCACGTAAGTGTAACGCTCGCTGCGTAAATTGCACGTAAATGTAACGCTTGCTGCCTAAATTGCACGTAACTGTAACGCTTGCTGCGCAAATTGCACGTAAATGTGACGCTCGCTGCGTAAATTGCACGTAACTGTAACGCTTGCTGCGTAAATTGCACGTAACTGTAACGCTCGCTGCGTAAAGGCTATTGCCAGATAAGAATGGTGATTTGGCCCAAAGAATCATTTGGAAAATTTGTGTGATCATTACGTCAGTATGATTGAAAACATTTTTGACACAATGTTTCATCCCCCTCCACCCCTCGTTAGGGGGAACCGCTCCTAAGACCCCATATTTCATTTTTATTATTTTTTCATCGATCATAAAGCGAATTGATCTATAAAAAATCAAGAGTGTAGGGTAAGTAAAGTTCTTTCAACCCAATTTTTCCCAATTTTGTTCAACCCCCTTTCGATCTAAAAATTTTTTTTATATATTCGAAATTTTTTTTACAAAAAAATAAGATAGCGGCGGACGTAAAATTTTAATCACAAATGGTTTTTGATTCAGGGAATGCACCCAATTTCTTTCAGCCCTTTAAAAGTGGTGGAAGGGACTCGAAAGTCGAAAAAACCGTTGTTTTCCCTATTTGTAAACCTTTTTGTCATTATATGATACATATACGATACATTTTTCTTTGCAAAAGTTTATTTTTATATCTTGGTTACTTTATTTAACCTATATACAACGTTTCTACAAATAAAAGTTCAAAAAATCTATTTAGTTTCATATAATTACTTATTTTATGCATTTTTCTACTGTGCATGCACGAGCGTACACAGAGACGTACACACAGAAACACCAAACCTTATCTAAATAATACAACATGATATCAGCTGTCTTATTTTGCATATTTTAATCAATTAAATAAACATATAAGAATTTTCCACTAAGTTTTATTACCCGTACAGGCTTTGAGAGAGAGCCAAACATGGCAGTTCCGCACCTTTGCCACCACTCTCCTTTACGCACGCTGTCTGCAGCAACACAAGTGCGCCATCACACTTAAGCTGTACACAAGTAAGCACATAGGAATGACTGAAGCTCATATTATTTAAAGGATGTTCTATGTATAGGTATATGGTAGAAACGCGCATAGTATTTATGTAATAAATTTCGTGAAATATATGTAATGTGTTGAGGGCTGGTTTTTATTCAGATATAGAGTACAAGAGCTACCGCAGATAGTGAAAGGTCGAAATATACAGACATGTAATCCTTTTTTCTAATTGCATCGTAGAAGAGGAAATTTATGTCTTCCAGGACAAATGTGACTAAGACAATAAATATCGGTTCGCTTTTTGTCTCTTTCTCAGGACCTCTTAATTACAGTTACAAAGTTCCTATGAGCTTTTGTTCTCTATCTACAGTATGTCTACGGTTATTTGTTGTAACCAGGGTTGTTTCAGCCGGGAGCCAAATGGCGGCCACAGTTGATATCTCAAAGTATCTAGTTCTAAAGCTGGATTCAAGTAATATTAGTTACTAGAGTTGGCGGCGCGTTATTTTAAACATACATTTGAGACATAATTATACACGGAGAAAAATTGTATATGAAAAATTATCATACTGCATAGTAATGTAGGCGCAGACTAGAAAAATAAAAAAAATATTTTTTGTATTTTGTCATATTTTGTATTAAGATTTATTAGAAAATATAGTAAAAATTACAAAAAATGTGGCAAATTTTTGGAAAATATTCTATCGTGTTTGTCTAGTACTACAGTGACATCCAGCAATGCCGAATTAAAAAAAATGATGTTTACGACAAATGCCTTAAGTGAATTGACATCTAGTGCTAATGCTTCATTTTCATGGACATCTAGTACAACTAATATCACAGCAACAACATCTAAACCAAACTTCACTGACTTCTCATGCTTCAAATAGTACCACATCTTATTACTCAACTGTCGACTATACTAATCCGTCAACTGAGGCTTTTGAAGTATTTTCCAAGTTAACACCTACACTACCATCATCACAGGAGTCAGTAACAAGTTAAATTTTTCAACCACCACAACTAAAAGAAGTTATCGAAACCATAGAAATGCCACTTAAACGAGTTTGTTCAAGTCATAATCGGAGTTGCGTATGCTCAACTTAGGCTATGCGAGCAATACACAAGTGATTGTAATTCCTATTGAAGCCAGATTACAGGCTTTTGCTGCTCTTGGGATATACATTCCTAAAAATAATCGCTGTTGCCTGAAACATATTATAAAAAAAAAGATTTATTGCTAACGAGCTTGTAAGTACTTACAGCAATTTTGTCGTATATACTAACACAAGTAATATAGAAGTTACCGAATTATTGTTTAATTGGATAAATTGTCAGTAGCTTCTACCCAGGGAATTCATGATAAGATTGGCAGTCTATATTTGTCAGAAGAACGGTTAAGAATTTTTACTGGTTAAGATTGGGATAAAGTTCATAAGATAACTCAGATGCTATCAAGTTTAAGAAAATCTTGTAATCGAGATCCTTCCAAGCTGTTGTTATATTTTTATTGAAGCTAAAAACAGGAAGCTCAGATAATTTTATAAATGCAATTTTAGAAGTAAAAGACCATCAAGCGATTTCAAATTGTGTAAAATCAGTTATATCGGCCTTTGAAAAAGACGTTTTACCAAAAACGTTTGGTATTACAGAGAGGATGTGATATGCAAGCATACTTCAGATGTAGTCGGAAAGTTATATGATGTTCATGATCAGCTAGTTCTTGTATGTGACGGAACATACGTCTATCACCAAAAAGTAAAATTAGTGAATACCAAAGAAAAGGTTACTCAGTGCAAAAAAAACAAAAAAAAACCGCCTGTGCAAACCTTGCTATAACTGACGGCCATGTTTGGACCATACTATGCTAACCAAAATGACGCTAATATATTAGAATCTATATTGGAAGAACCTGATGGCTTAAAAAGTGTTTTGAAAAAAGGCGGTATTTTTGTGCTTGACCGGGGATTTCGGGATGTAGTTCAAGATCTTGAGGCAAAGGGTTTTAAAGTTCTTATGCCAGCGTTGAAGGGAAAGAGACCTCAGCTAACATCTAAACAAGCTAATTCATCTCGCTTTGTCACAAAAATTCGTTAGGTCGTAGAAGCTGTACTTGGCATTATAGGTAAAAAGTACAAATTCAAGATAAGGTAAAAAGTACAAGACACCGAGTTAAACAATCGTACTCTCCCAAATATTAAAAGCTTATGCAAGAATAGTGAGTTTTTTTAATAATACTTTTGGAAAACGGACATTGGACTTAACAAGAGTATTGTCAGTTTAATGAAATCAAAAATTGATACAGAAAATACATTGGCTGTAGAAATGGAAGAAAAAGCATGGAATAGAAAAAAAAGATTTCCAGCAGGTTTCTTCTAATTCTGTTACAAACTTTCCTGAATCAATGAGCTTAAGATCTAAGCGGAATTATTAACACATATCTTTGACCATAACGAAAATGAAGAAATTATACCCGTTGTAAGCAACAGTGAAGATAGTGACGATGAAGAAGCATAGTCTACACTTTTCCTTTACAGTTTCACAGTATTCCTGATGACATTCTGTACAATATAATTTTTTGTCAAACAAAACAACTTACAAGTTTTGTGTATAAAAATAATGAAAATTAGAATTTAAAATATTGTTTTGTTATTAATTAACATTATGAATCATCAGATTAGAAAAAACAAAGTTTATTTAATATTTATTTTTATAAATATTGTCAATTAAAAAGTTGGATACGTGATGTATTTTTCCAAGCAAGCTTATACGTAGTAAAATCTATATCTATAAAAATGAATGTTTGTTTCTTTCTTTCTTTCTTTGTCCCGTATGCGTTCCTATACCATTCATCCGATTGCGATGAAACTTCGGTGAGTTGTTGTGCGCACGCCCGCGAAGGTTTATGAATTTTTTTCGGTGGGGCCCTATGGGGGGTTCTTGGGGTCTTCCACATCTCCTCCTAAACCACTGGACCGATTTCAACCAAACTTGGCACAAATATTTTATGCAACGGGAGAACCAACATAGGGTAAGTGTTTTTTCGATGGGGTCCTTTGGGGGGTCCTTTGGGGTCTTCCACATCTCCTCCTAAACCACTGGACCGATTTCAACCAAACTTGGCACAAATATTTTACGCAACGGGAGAACCAACATAGGATATGTGTTTTTTTCGACGGGGTCCATTGGGGGGTCCTTTGGGGTCTTCCACATCTCCTCCTAAACCACTGGACCGATTTCAACCAAACTTGGCACAAATATTTTACGCAACGGGAGAACCAACATAGGATATGTGTTTTTTCGATATGATCCTTCGGGGGGTCCTTTTGGGGGTCCTTTGCGGTCTTTCACATCTCCTCCTAAACCAATGGACCGATTTCAACCAAACTTGGCACAAATATTTTACGCAAAGGGAGAACCAACATAGGATAGGTGTTTTTTCAATGGGGTTCTTTTGGGGGTTCTTTGGGGTCTTCCACATCTCCTCCTAAACCACTGGACCGATTTCAACCAAACTTGGCACAAATATTTTACGCAACGGGAGAACCAACATAGGATATGTGTTTTTTCGATATGATACTTCGGGGGGTCCTTTGGGGTCTTCCACATCTCCTCCTAAACCACTGGACCGATTTCAACCAAACTTGGCACAAATATTTTACGCAAAGGAAGAACCAACATAGGATAGGTGTTTTTTCGATGGGGTCCTTTGGGGGGTCCTTTGGGGTCTTCCACATCTTCTCCTAAACCACTGGACCGATTTCAACCAAACTTGGCACAAATATTTTACGCAACGGGGGAACCAACATAAGATAGGTGTTTTTCCGACGGGGTTCTTTGGGGGGTCCTTTGGGGTCTTCCACATCTTCTCCTAAACCACTGGACCGATTTCAACCAAACTTGGCACAAATATTTTACGCAAAGGGAGAACCAACATAGGATGGTGTTTTTTCGATGGGGTCCTTTGGGGGGTCCTTTGGGGTCTTCCACATCTTCTCCTAAACCACTGGACCGATTTCAACCAAACTTGGCACAAATATTTTACGCAACGGGAGAACCAACATAGGATATGTGTTTTTTCGATATGATACTTCGGGGGATCCTTTGGGGTCTTCCACATCTCCTCCTAAACCACTGGACCGATTTCAACCAAACTTGGCACAAATATTTTACGCAAAGGGAGAACCAACATAGGATAGGTGTTTTTTCGATGGGGTTCTTTTGGGGGTTCTTTGGGGTCTTCCACATCTCCTCCTAAACCACTGGACCGATTTCAACCAAACTTGGCACAAATATTTTACGCAACGGGAGAACCAACATAGGACAGGTGTTTTTTTCGATACGATCCTCTGGGGGGTCCTTTGGAGTCTTAAAAAACTAACTTATTAGATCTGGTTACTATGGCAACCCAATGGAATAGATTCTGTTCTAAATATATTATCGCATTAAATTGAAGACCACGCGAACGAAGTCTTTATATATTATATATATACAAACACTTTCTTTCTTTGAGTGGCATTGCAACGCATGCCGGGTACTCGCTAGTAGTATATAAAATATGTAATTATATAAAATTAATTAGATTTTTTAATCTTTCATTTGATTTTATGTGTAGATAATGCCTAATATAGGTTAAATAAAGTAACCAAGATATAAATATAAACTTTTTCACAGAAAAATGTATCGTATATGTATCATATAATGACAAAAAGGCTTACAAATAGGGAAAACAACGGTTTTCGACTTTTGAATCCCTTCCACCAATTTTTAAGGGCTGAAAAAAATTGGGTACATTTCCTGAGTCAAAAACCATTTGTGATTAAAATTTTACGTCCGCCTCTATCTTAGTTTTTTGTAAAAAAATGTTTGAATATTTAAAAAAAATGTTTAGATGCGAAAGGGGGTTGAACAAAATTCGGAAAAATTGGGTTGAAAGAACTTTACTTACCCTACACTCTTGATTTTTTATAGAAGAATTCGCTTTATGGTCGATGAAAAAAAAAAAGAAATATGTGGTCTTAGGGGCGGTTCCCCGTAACGAGGGGTCGAGGGGGAGGAAACATAGTGTCAACAATTTTTTGTCAATCATACTGACGTAATGATCACACAAATTTTCCAAATGATTCTTTGGGACAAATCACCATTCTTATCCGGCAATAGCCTTTCACGTAACTGTAACGCTTGCTGCGTAAATTTCACGTAACTGTAATGCTCAATGCGTAAATTGTATGTAAATGTAACGTTTTCTGCAAGTGTAAAACAAAGTAAATGTACGTAAGTAAATGCAAGTAAACATAAACAAACATCACAACAATCGAAAATTTAAATCAAAATCAAATTGATTATTCATTAATTTATATAAACCTCTGAAGATACAGAATAATTCTGTTTAACGTGCATTAGGTGAAAATACAACAATATAATTTAATAAATTTTATTCTTAGAAGTATTTATTATTTAAAGACATATTCATTATATTTTTAATCTGGAGAAAGATCTTTGGACAGATGCAATTGACCGCAGCTATGTAAGTGGTATTTTTTAATGATTTTGCTGTATTTGGAAATTTTGAAAAATCGTTAGAAAAAAAAAGAATGTACTGAAAAATACGGTAGTCCTTATCTAAGAATTTTAGAAAATTCAGGTTGAAACATTGAACAAATCAGTCCCGTCAAAGGTTGCCTACTATCGATAATCGGATAGAATTTCCAGGATTTTCCCCTACTTACAAGATAAGTCGCTTCGGAGCTTCGTTGACTTTTTTTGGACACGTTAGAAGTTTATACATTATGAGAATACGTAATATGGATGTATGTCGGTGAATTCTGAGATACATTACTTAAGTTGAGACTGAGTGGGTAAAATACAACATTTATTTGTACGTAAAATACAACATAAAATGCACGTTGATGTTGATTAGATTTGCCGCCTGATTGTGGCCAATGTAACCGAGAAAACGTCTTAAAACACATCATTATTGTTACATCTGTGAGGAGAAAATATAACTGGAAAACATCATCATTATCTTCACGGCATAGGCCAGGTGCTGCCTGTTCCGCCTTCAAAGAGCCTCCAGCCATCCACCCCACACACCTATGTCCTATAGGTTTATATTTCCAGACTCGTTTGGACAGCCTTGAATCTGACATTGTTTCTAAATGTTCTTTCCACCGTTATTTACAATCTTTTAATCTTTCATTCAAGTTAAAAACTTGTAATTATTTTCTTATGGCTCTATTATTTATACGATCATGTTTAGAACACCTTTTATCGCCTGTAAAGAACGCCATTTCCGAGGCCTGTCTTGTTTCTTGGTTGTTGTCCATAGGACAGTACAGGGACCGCCATAACTTGGTTGTTGTCCGTAGGACAGTACAGGGACCGCCATAGCTTGGTTGTTGTCCTTAGGACAGTACAGGGACCGCCATAACTTGGTTGTTGTCCATAGGACAGTACAGGGACCGCCATAACTTGGTTGTTGTCCATAGGACAGTACAGGGACCGCCATAACTTGGTTGTTGTCCTAGGACAGTACAGGGACCGCCATAGCTTGGTTGTTGTCCATAGGACAGTACAGGGACCGCCATAACATGGTTGTTGTCCATAGGACAGTACAGGAACCGCCATAACTTGGTTGTTGTCCATAGGACAGTACGGGGACCGCCATAACTTGGTTGTTGTCCATAGGACAGTACAGGGACCGCCATAACTTGGTTGTTGTCCATAGGACAGTACAGGGACCACCACAACTTGGTTGTTGTCCGTAGGACAGTACAGGGACCGCCATAACTTTGTATCTTGACGTACTTTGTTTATAAAAACTGCGATAGATTGTCCCACAGATCATCTGGATGTTACCTAACTCAACATCAATATCATAATTCTTATCATAGCCAATATCATTTTCGAAATAGTTAAAATGGCTCACCTGTTCTACAATTTGATCATTATTTTTGTTCTTAATGGTTCCTTGCCTGGAAATGTCATTTGTTATTACCTTTGTTTTCGTAGTGGAGATTTTCATATTGAATTGGTTGCAAATCTGATGAAGTTTAAAAACAGATTTTTGTAAAGCAGACTGTGTGTTTTGAATTACAAGCAATTGTGTATTTTGAATTAAAGCAAGTCGTCAGCAAACAAAAGCGCATTCGGATATCTGTCTCGTGATATCTCAATACTATCTCATAACTAGAAAACATATAATAATAACATTCTTGTAACATAAACGAATTGTATCGCGAGTTGTATTCTATAAAATAGGCAAATCAAATTCCTTGAATGCAAGCAGCAAGAAACTTTGTTGTCTCGAACAGTAACGGAATCGAAGGGTTTTCCTAAACCGAAAGATTTCGAAAGGTTTCTGAACTAGTTAACAGTGGCATACACAAATGCCCAAACGAACGTCACATATTCTCCCCTCTACTGAATAGGTAATTTTCAGTTTTGTTTGTGCGGTGAGGGGAATGCACAAAACTCGTCCGAACTGACTTAACGATGAAATATAAGTATGAAGAGAATTGTCGAGTAGTTCTGTAATAAAACAGTTCTAATCAGTTCCTTATATATGTTTTCCTTGTGCAAAGTAGATTATGCAGGGAAGTCTGTCAGTCACGTTTGTCTTAACAATAACAACAACAATAATAATAAATTATTAAAAAAAATTGTGATGGCCTCCACATCTCCCCTTACAGTCATCCAAATCTCCTTGAAGATTTTTATCTAACAGGGAAGCAGAATGACTATATTCTGATATGAAGAATGTTCATAGAAAAATATGACTACCTTGGTGTATCCACTCTACCTAACTGGGAGGTATTTAAGGGGAACGTCGATATACCATAAAAGAAAGAGAAATATACCACACACATATATAAAACAAACAAATAACATGAATTTATACACAACACATGTTCTAAAATGATTAGATGTCCTAATCAAAATCTCACTCCCGTATCTTCATAGCTTTCTTCCTAAAGGCACTAATATTCTGATTGAAACAGTCAACGCCTTCACTGCCACAAACTCTGTTTGGGCATTTTGATTGCCCATTCCATTGAGCAATGGAACCAACACACTCTGCCGGAAGTAACTGAACTCCAGTACTCCAGAATTGGTCGAAAGATTTGGTATAGCTGCAAAATGGTATTACCTGACTGGAAATGATGACTCACCCACAGAAACTTTCACCCACAGTCCTAATTTCCTCCCTACTTTGAAGTTATTGTATCTACATGACTAGTGAAAAGTAATCTGATGTCAAAGTGTACACCCAGATCAAGGCATGTACTACTACGAGTCATATTTCACTAGTACGACAACTGTCTTCTCCAGGCAACTTGCAAATCGCATAAATTTTTGCGATCGTTAACTTGCAATCGTTAACATAGATTTGATTTTTTCAGCATCGTTTTTAAGATCAACAAAGTCATCAAAATTGTTTACCTTCGCACACAGCTTCAAATCATCAGCAGACACAAAGATCTTAAGATAATAATACATTATCTTAATAAAACATTAAGATAATAATAATAATTGTGACAGTGGTAATAAGAAAAGTAGTAATTAAACAAAATAATAATAACAACAACAATTATTATTAAAACTTTGTATCAGTGTGTAGAGATCGTGGACGTTTAGTTAAATACGTCGGTGTCATTTGGAAGAAAGCTGGGGAAGGTATTCGGGGGGGGGGGGGTCGGTAAGGCGTCGCGCTCTGCCACTTGTACTATTTATCGTGTCTATAATTCCTCGTCAAGTGCTGCTTTGTTCTTCCCAACAGCGTCTTCACTGCGCAAAATCACTCTTCCGCGCTTTCGTCCACCAAACAATAGGAAAAAGTTTTTTTTGTGATCCAAAACACCTGCTGATAAACGTACAAATGTTGATGTGTTTTATGTGAATCGTTATCGTCCACCGCTGAACCTGTACCTAGGGTAACGCTTAGGCTGACAGTTTTCCGTCATCATTATCATTAGGACTAAAGGAATTGTACCTGAACCGCTAAACAGATACAGTGTAAATATATTCTGTACACCAAGAGCTAAACGTTCGTACTGAAAGAGAAGAAATTGTGCGCAACTGCAGGAAACACATATCTAAATTATACCATCCTAACCCCCTAGCTACTAATCTGTTGGATAAGAGTGAAGACATTTATAGACTAAAAAGACATAATTTGTTAGACCTACCAACGAATAACGTGTTACCTGTATTGCAAAGTTGTGTTATCTGTATTGTAATCTTTGTAGCATTTGTGTTCCTCTCAACATTAAGCGTTAATGTCAACTGATATTTCTGCCCTATTAGTTCCGTGTTTAATATGTTGATGTAATGTTCTCAGTGCATGCCAGCAGCAAGTGGTAGTGCCTTTTTGTTATGATGTTTATACATTTAGACCTTTAATTAGACATTTATTTATAGTATTTTGTGTATGTGTTTAATCTGTAGACAATAAGAAGAGCTGTCAGTGGACAACTCTTCAAATCGTGTATGTGTAAATCATTCAATTTGTTTATTGTTCGTAAGACGAACAGGTTACAAATTTGCAAAAAAAAAAATTAATTAATACTTCCAACCCTTGACCACCGTTTTTAGTTAATTATACCTGTAGAAAACTGAAACTTGGCAGACGTCACTCAAGTGACCCAACCTACCAATTACTTGTTCCCACAGCCTTTCCAGACATCGTTTAAAATTACATCTATATCAAAAAAACGTTTCTTTCCCAATGAGAAAATTTAAGAAAGTGTAACATATTTGGGTACGAAATGAGTGTAACATACGGTATACGTTGTAGTCGCAAAGAAGACTATGTTCATTGTAACATCAATAGGCCCGTGTTCTGTTCGCAAATAGCTTTGCAGAATAATTCGATTTTCAAGGAAGTAATTACTTTGTGCACAATCAGGATGTATATACCGTACGTGTACCAAGTCTCTGTTGCACATTGCCTTAATTTATGTTACTTAAAACACTTAACTTCATTTTGAGAATACAAAATCCGTAAGGTTGACGAAGTAATAGGGATATTAAAAGTAGCGCAGAAAACAAATTTAACAAACGAATAGTATTAAATTTAATCGATTAACATATTGTGCAACTGCGATGTTTGTACAACTTTAAACATAAAACTTTATTCATTGTTTTTTTCATGTACTTAACATAAATTGAGTTTTGTTGTTGTCAGTTGAATTTAAAAACATATGGGTGTTTAAATATGTGTAAAATTCTTTAGTGTAATTACTTTGAAGTATAATAAAATAACATGACTTCTTTTATAAAATTATTGTGGAAAACATTAATGAAAATGAAAAAAGACTTTAACTATATTTACAAGAAGTCCTACGAATTACATTACAGAGTCTTTTAATAATTAAATACCACTATTACATTAACGACTCGGAACACTAAGTTTTTTATAAGTAAAAGCATAAAGTTTTACCTTACAGCCTAAACCGGTTTTCGCCTTTAAAAGGCTTCTTCAGAGGCTGCCGCTGGTAGCGCTGTCCGTCTTGTTGTGGGCGACGGAATCGAATTTCGAAAGATCGATGCTATGTGTGTGGGGTGAAATATGTTCGAATAATGCGTGCGATTTGAATTGTGTCTGTTCGTTTAGGATGTCGTTTTTATTTGTTTTTGTGTGTTTGTATATTTCCAATTGTTCTAGAGTGTCTAGTTTTCGGCCTTTTGTGTGTACGTGTAGAATGTTCATGTTATTGTCGATGTTTTCATATGTGTGGTTTGCTTCAATGAGGTGGTTTGCAAAGGTGGATTCTGTAGTGGATTGGAGTGCCTTTGTGTGTTCAATGTATCTCTGTTTGAAGCTACGTCCTGTCTGGCCTATGTAGAATTTATTGCAATTTGAGCAATTTAGCTTGTAAACACCTGGTAGATCGAATTTGTTTTGTGCTTTGTGTGTGTGTTTTGATAGTGTGTGTTCTGTTTTGTTAGTAGTTTTGTAAGCGATTCTGTACATGAATTAATAATGTTCATGTAAGCGATTTGTAATTAATAGTTTTGTAAGCGATTCTTTTAATAATGTTCATGAATTAAATTTAATAATGTCTTTAAAATTAGTAAACGTTTATAAAATGTTTTACTGTTCTTTTTATATTGTTCTTTATAAACCATTAATAAAATGAATAGTTTTCACTTGCCTGGTGCCGACGACGACTCAGAAGGTCGGTTACGGGTTCGTGATCCTGTTCCTGTCGCACCCGAGATTAATTAGCTACCCACACAATTATGGTAGATCCTGGTACTTGTTGAGGTCTAAGTCGACACTTTACATGCAGGATGATTGTTGTACGGTATAATGACGTCATGTCGAACTGAATCCTGCAGTTTTATTGGACTTTTGTAAGTCGACTGAGCCTTAAACAAAAAAATTTCAAAACGTTTTCTAACTGCATGCGTGTTAACTTCCGGCAACTGAGAATTATGAATTATATAAATTTGAATCCTTAATAGGATTTATGATATTTTATGTCATTAAAGTTTAAATTATTGGTATATATTTCCTCACCATTGACTTAGTAGCGTGTCCATGTTATTGGTTATCACGTGTTGCGCACTATTTCAATGTCATTAACTGAACGCCATAGTTTACGACATTAACGGCTTAATACTGCGTTCTTAATTTCTTAAACATTCACACTTTTTCTGAAAATGATCATGTGTTTGGCCCATAATAAATGAAGTCTCTTTTATGATACATTTCACGAAATGCTTGTCACGTTTCATATATCTTTTTTTCTGAAGAACTGTTTTCTGAAGCTTTCAAAAACATATTAATGGTATAAAGATTAACTACGTAGCAGTAATGTCATCCTTGAACGAGAGGTTATACGCATCAAGATGAAACGGTTAACCAGCAATCGATGAAATGCGCCATTCGAATGTGTAACGAACTTCGCCTAAGTACGACTAAGTGGAAGAGTTAAAAGGATCCGAAATGTTGATATATAGGGGGTCACTTTACCCATGTTGAACTGCTGGAAACAAACACTGACGTAAGATTCGGACATACCCTGACACAGTGGTATGGTTCCAACAACAGCTTTTGTACCAAAGACAACGTTCCCATTTCGAAATTTTGTTTGACTATAAATAAAGCCATTTCAGCAGGATGACAATCCAATGGCGTAACTGCAAACCTCCTCCTCCTATGGGGCCACAGCCCAAGTCGGGCCCTGGCCTCCACCTCCAATCTACTCTATCTACTGCAGCCCTCCTCCAGTTTCTTATCCCCATGTCCCTCACGTCCTCTGCAACGCCATCTTCCCACCTCTTCCTCGGTCTGCCTCTAGGTCTCGTTCCCTCCCATGTACCCAGCAGAGCCCTTTTGGGGTTCCTGCCATCCTCCATTCTCATAACATGTCCGGCCCAACGCAATCTTTGCATTCTTATAAATTTTGAGACTGGTAGCCTATCTCTTTATATATTTGATACAGTTCATTGTAACTGCAAACCTTTCCCTTAACTTTTTACGGAAGAGTATAAACCATTGAACTTCCTCGGAATGAAACCAAATTTCCCCGTATGTACTTAACATAAAAAACAAATACACTTATATTTTACCAGTATCTAATAATGTATTTGGATAGTATAAATTACTTGGTTAATTCCACAACAGAGCAGTGATTCCAGTTAAGAATGCACCGTGTTCAGTTAAGAATTTCAGTCAAGTAATGTTTTGAAATACCAAGTTTCTATTTTTGTAAAATAAAATGTCTTTATTTTTGTTCAATAGGTTTTTGGTTCGTTTAAAAATATGATATTAGTTAATTGTACGACATAAAATTTAATAAAATTTATACTTTTTTCAGAATGCATATACGTTCAATAAATGACAAACTTGTAACGGTTACTAGTGACGTGTTTAATAACCAGTATTTGTTTTACATTAATCGGAGACATAAAAGATACTAATTATCAAATCGATCCATTAATTGAAACAAAAGTTATATTTTATTAATTGAGTATACATAATACAGGAAAGAATAATTATTCTGGTCACGTTATATAACTTTAGCAGTTACCACGGATATAAGCAGGGATTAGCCTTCAAGAGGGAAGAATGCCTTAAATAAATAAGGGTACTAGGAGGTGGGGGCACAAAAAATTCGTGCCGGGTCCGAGAAAAAAAGTTACGCCACTGTGATAATCGAAGGTAATATTTATATATTTAATATTATTTATAGTAACTAACGTATTTAATTGAACGAGCGAATCGAATAATTTAATATCACGAGGTATTTATACGCTTCCACTTTCACCCATGCTAAAGCTTGCAGCGATCTTCTCAACAACGGATTCCTCCTAATGGTCATATTCCTAAATTTTTTCTCTCCTAGTTTCTCCACTGGCTTTGCAGTCTGCTTGTGCAAGGTTTTCTGTGGGTAGAATATACTCGTAGCTTGATTTCTTTTCCACGATCTGATGGTATATTTGATTTGCTTTGTGTACAATTTCCACATCAGCCTTCCGTTCCGAGAAAATCAAACTGTTCCCAGATACTTGCGAAAGTAGAATGAAATAAAACGTTCATTCCCTTTTCACCAGTATGTGGATACACTTTATAATTAATCCAAAATTATTCGAGAGAACCGTTTTAAAAAGAATTGTGAAAACATTTTATTTTGTCAGAAATTATTCTGTTTATTTTTTAAATAAAAATATGTTGCTGAAAGTTTTGCGGTAACCCTAGCGATGGCATTCGGCACACCCGGATCTAGAGTCGATAAATTAATTTTTAAACAATGTGTAATTCTATTAAAAAAAGAAAAAATGAAACTGTGACAAACTTGGTGACATACTACTAAAAAATATTAATAAATTAAAATTCTAGACTTTTAAGAATTTTTTTTTATAGTAACGTGAACGTATTGTTACGACGGTCTACTCGATCGTCGTAGGTACAGTGGAAACAAAATAAGTACAAGACACCAATTAAGTCACTAACCACACCTTATTGTTACAGTAAAACAGTTCGTAATTAACAACACAGTCTCTACGACTAATCAAATGAAAATTGTTCACACGCAATAAAATGTCCACTAATATTAAAACTCAATTGTACTACAATTATACCGTCCGATTATAAAACACAACACTTAACTAATAACCACTTGAACGCGCACAGTAAATCGCTACTATAACTCTCGAACCGCACTATCCAATATCGCGCACTGAAGTGAAAACTAAGGCCGCTACCGCTATGTATTTATAGTCCCGCTCACACACCAGAAGCTTCCAAACTGCGTCTTATCTCTCATGTGAACTACGTAATTAACTGCGGCCTTAACACAGGCCGAGCGCCCGAGCGAAGCCCGGCACAGTCGAGAAGATTCTCGCAAAATGCGTCTAGCAGCACGTACGCCACACACGTAGATTGTTCTGTAATGCCGTAACAGTAGATAGCTTACTAACTGTTTAAATCTTATCAGCATCTGAGAGGTGAATCAGTTCAGAGGAGTAAATAAAAACTAGTTCTGATCATAACTAGTTCAGAGTAAATGAAAAGTAAAGATAATTACAAGTGTAATTTGTTTTTTTTTTATTGTGTTACTCGAAACCTTTCAGTTCATATTTTGAGATAATACATGCATTTTCATTATTACCAGTTGTGTGAAGGAAAAATCAATATTTTTTTTTATAATTATTTCTGGCACTTGCCACTTTCACAACTGTTTACCATTTACAAAATTGGATTTACTTCTTTTTCATACTGTACTGTTACGTTAATTATTCTGCCACCTTTTACCGCATAAAAGTATACAGAATAAAAAATCATAATATGTCATTATCTCAACTTGAATAAAAATTGGAGTTACGACTGTTTACAAAAATATAGTATTTATCAGCTGTTAGGTGTTCTTGTGAAACGTGACTATTTTTCTGCAATAAATAGTACCGTCATGAGTATACCAACTGTGTTAGAAAACAAGTTCTTTGTGACTGTGTACGATCACGACAGTCAAGTTCCCCGTGTTGTTACTTGTCGCCCAACTAATTTCATCCTTATGATAAACAAAGGTAACCATCAGTAGTGATCGTTCTGTGTTGTCCAAGACATCTGTTCTGCTATTTTTGTTTATTTTTAGATTACAAATCGATTTCCCCTTTATATTTGTTTCGTATTCTGTATTTACATGACTTCTAATCGAACGGTTCCTTATTCACAGTACTTCGACCTATCAGAATCTTTTTTTTTTTTATAACATCTACTCTTAAAATACTGGTCAAATATAATACGGAGGCAATTACAACTGAGAAAAACATCTTAATTAAATACTAGCAAAGAATTATAGAATTGTCAGTGACAAGTTATAAATATTGCAGTTGTTCATATAATAATAATTTTTGAATAAATATGTATTTAATATATAGCAATCTTAAATATTAATATTAAATTTGTTATAAACCAAAAAATTGTAAACCAACAAATTAAAAGTGTCTTTAAAAGAAATTAATAAATTACATGTTATTCTGGTTTTAAAGCCTTTTTTTTTAAATATTTATATCGTCTCACGTTATTCTTGTTTTGTATAGTAAATAAATTGTATTTGTTGTTTTAAAAGAATATATTTTTTATATATTAACACTTTTTCAACATTTTCAAACTGTCATTTCAGAATATATGTACACAAATTAATAAAATTTGGAAACTAATTGTCATTAATAGCTGTTTTTATACAGCGTATATTTAATCTATGTTTTATATGTATATAAAATATGTTATATTAATGAATACAGAAATATAATATAAATACTTATTGATTATTTTATTAAATTACTAATTTTGAAAATACTATCGTTTTTGGTATTAATTTGGATTCGTTCAGATGTTAATTTATTAATTATTTTATGTTTAAATATTACTTATGTTTATGTTAATATTTGTTTTATGTTGAATATTTCAAAATTTTCCCGTTCTAAATATTTCCAAATTTTTTGACCTTTGAACCTTTGTGTTTTAGTAAAGAAAATTATTTAAATTTCAGAATGTGTGTTATAATTTTTAATTTAGGAATTTTACAATCAAATTTAGCTATGCACTCAACTAAAAATAAATTAATTTACACATTCGTAAATTCCACATTAATTGTCAAACATTCTGTGTGTGTGTGTGTGTGTGTGTGTGTGTGAGAGAGAGAGAGAGAGAGAGAGAGAGAGACAGACAGACAGAGACAGACAGACAGATAGACAGACAGACTTCGGGAGATTGAGAGAGATAAGCATTCATAAGAAAGTAAACTTTTAACTGAAGAAGAAAATGTTAAACGTTTGGGTAACGACACCTTGCACACAAACCATAACGCGAGCGAAAATAATTTTATATAAACAGGGTGGTAATTTTGAGAAACCTTGGGCAGAAAAGTAAAACAAAATTCTCGCAAAGTTGATGTGACTCTGAATCGTGGCGTTAGAGATTAAGTCTCTGCTTCAAATTAAGAATACAGAATCGCGATAATGGTAAAACATAATTTAATAGAAAAGAATATGAAGTTGGCATACGCAATATTGTTTACATTTTGCACAAACAACGGTGCTGTCAGTGAAATAAGTTAACAGACATAACGTGTAAAAAATAAATAAACAACAATTAATCTGCCTTTGTGGGGGGGTGTCATATACAGATATTAAAAAATAATAAAATGCAGAATATTCTTAACGTGAATGATCACCTTGCACTAGATCTGAGATAACGGGAGGTAAAGCTAACAGAAAAGTGACGTTCTATTGGATTCCGAATAGGTTACGTGTGTGGTAGTGTTTTATTCCAGATAGGCCTACTCATTGGTTTTGTGGGTTCAATAAAAGCATCTCGATTTTGAAACCGAATCGGTAGCCACGCACAACAAGGCGATAACTTCCGGCAATGGGTATCTCCCTGTACATTGTGGTTATGTTATAACGCTTGATATCTGCACAGGTTTTGTATCTAGAATTTGGTCTTTTGGTCGTGTCGGCTTCGTATAAAAGGAAAACATGTTAAGAGTAATCAATATTGTAATTTTTAAAATGGCTGAAAACGTGTTTTACATCCTGGAATCAATCCAATAAAAGTAAACGGTATGACAATACTGTAGTTGAAACATTGTGTTATTGACTTTCAACTTTTGAAAATGATAACTACAGTTTTAATTAAAATGTAGGTAAACCAAGAAAGATTTATGCAAAGAAAAATATTGTCTATTTGAAAACGTTTTACAGTTTAATTCGTCTAGATTCTTTGACCATTTTATTAACAAGATTTTCCGGGGGATCACTGCATCGATTTTCATATTTCATATTTCAAACGTATACGCAAATGCTGTTATAAGTGTGTATACTTAGGAAAGGGTTACTACTGTATTAGCGTACACAGCTGAAAAAAATAATTTAAAAACACCTAAAAATTAAGAGATTACAAAAATTTCTTGTCAACTTGTCGACTCTTTTGGGGGGGGGGGGGTTCGGTCCCATTCATCCCTCCCGAAAATACGCCCCTGTGTATCTCCTTCATCTTTTCTCTCCACCCTGTTATCCCCAATTGTTTATGCGTCGCTTTTTGATCTGAATCTTTTTCTCCTTCTATTTATTGCCCACACCATCCCGTCCTATGTCGCCCCCGGCTTTACTGCTGTTTCATTTGTTCCTTATATTTTTGTATTTTAATTGTTTATGTCAGTTTGACTGTGTTGTTTGAGCTAATTTATACTATTCTGTAATCGGCATTACTGCAATTTACATACAGTAGGTCCTCTGGTTTCAGACTTTCGACTTTCGCGCATTTCGCTCTTTCGGACATTCAAAATTGATACCCTTTATTCAAGTTTCATACTACAGCTTCGGACTTTGGAACACTGATGGGAGTGTGAGAACTCCATCCTCATTACGTGACCATACCATAGCAACTGTCTGGTTTCTATTCTTTCTGCTGTTGTAAACATGCCCCCTGTTTTCCTTCTTATATCTTCGTTTCTAACATGTTGCATTATAGAAATATTACACGTTCTTCTTAAGAAGTCCATTTCCACAGTCTCTATCATCTTCTTCTCTTTATCTGAAAGTTGCCAGCATTTGCAGCCATACGTTAAAATGGTCTCCACCATAGTTGTGTAGATTGTCAGTTTAGTTTGAAGTTTCATTTTGTTCGACCAAAGTAATGAGTTTAGAAAACGAATAGTCTTTTTTCCCTGGTGTATCCTATTTTTGATGTCATTCTTTGTTGCTCTGTCTTCTGAAATAATGCTTCCCGTATATTAATATTAATAATGCTTTCTTAATTAATATTAGTCCATTAACATAAGGAATGCAAAGCGTTGAAGAGAACAATTTTGTTATAAAATAAGACTGTGCTGTAGATTGTTTCACAAATACTGATTATAAACTTTACGAATGTACGATAATGATTAATTTACTGTACGATAATGATTAATTTACGATACCGTGTTTTACAGTATTATGTACTATCTGTACTAAGAATGGTCATATGATTTAAAATTAAGCGAGAATAATATCCGATTTCATTACAGTACAGTTCAAAGAACCGATCCTACTAACTTACGTGCACAGTACACCTACAGTAAACACAGCCCACTGCGCAGTACTCGACTTTGGAATACGGAAACGCGTTATGTTCGAAAGTCGAGGACCTCCTGTATTTACACTGACAGTGTTCATTTCAGTTACAGAAGAGAGTGAATCAGTTACGACAAAAACTGTAAGTGGTTGCGTTTGGTATCTGCTGGCTCCTTGTACCCGACGATTGTGCTTTGTCGTTGGGCGTTGAGTTAGAGCAACACAGTGTTTCCTCTTCTTCTTCCTCTTCCTCATCTTCTTCTTCTTCTTCTTCTTCTTCTTCTTCTTCTTCTTCTTCTTCTTCTTCTTCTTCTTCTTCTTCTTCTTTCTCTTCTTCTTCGTCTTCTTTCTGTTCTTCTTGCTTCTTCTTCTCTTATATAAGTGCAACAGGCACAATACTGCTGCATAGCCGCTCGGTTAACTCGAAGCTGGGTACTCCAGTATAGTACTCCATCACCAGGTGACTTTGCAGAACTGAAAATAGTTCCTATTTTTACTGTATTCAGTCGGATTGAGATGACATATCAGCGAGCCGCATTCTTGCTAGTAAACCTCTCTGCGTAGCCAGTCAGAAGTGTTGCCGTAACGATGCTGAACAGTTTCGTCCCCATTAGGCATACTGTAGCCTTCACACATATACACGAAACAGTGTACACAATATTTTTAGGAACAAATAAAGAAATCTTTTCAGACGTAGATATGAATATTATAAAATGTATTGCGTACTTGAATGTTTTCAGTATAATTAAATAACTCATATTAAACTTATATATTAACCTATATAGCATACAGTAATGGATAATGGTCGAGAAAGCTTTTACAAAATGAACAACTGAAGAACAAATATTAAGAAACTTGTGCACATTCTTGTATGTTGAAAATCTATTTTCTACTTGCCTGTTTTCTGTAGTGTTATCACAAAACTAGTTTAAGAATTAATTAACTGTTGATTTTACCATTAAGACTCACAAAGTAATATGTGGTTTTTGTTGTAAGCAATAATTAATTTGTACGGAGCGTACTGTATTAATTGCTTAAATTTGTAATTAATGTTAGTTTACTTTAGAGAAGTGTATGTACATCTCGAGTTATTCACTGCTCACGGTCTATACGGATATGCATTCACATCATACGTACTTTGTTACCAAAATTTCAAACCTACAAAGTTTTGATCGTTTTTAGAGCCATTTCTGGACGTAAATTATTACTGAGAGAATCAGCGACCAGTTGTTTAGTGTACATATTATAAAAGAATGTCTTCAGAAAGAATACAGTTTGTGTGTGTAGGAAACATACAATCGATGTGCTCTACCAGTCCTATACATTTCCTTATCAATACTCTTTAAGTTTCGGCGTCACCAATTACGTATTTGTATTGAACTCATAAACAAATGAGACAACTATTGCGTTTTCATTTTCTATCTTCTTCTTAAGTGCCTGCAGGCTCCTGTAATTCTTCCCTATCTCATGATACCCCGACAGTCGCCACCTACGCGGGTTTTCTCTTAAAGCACCTATACTTACTTTTTCGTTCTACACAACTTCTTCTTCTTCTTCTTCTTCTTCTTCTTCTTCTTCTTCTTCTTCTTCTTCTTCTTCTTCTTCTTCTTCTTCTTCTTCTTCTTCTTCTTCTTCTTCTTCTTCTTCTTCTTCTTCTTCTTCTTCTTCTTCTTCTTCTTCTTCAGCCCAACGTGAGGCCTGGCTTTCAACACCAATCTTCTCCAATGTCTATTATCTATTGCTATTTCAACATAACCCCTCACATCCATTCTTCTTAGATCCTCCAGCACATCATCCAACCATCTAATTCTACGTCGGCTCGTCTTTCTGTTTTTATAGACTTACGAACTCAGGATTTTGTTTGGGATACGCTATCCATCCATCCAACCTAGCCATTGTATTTGTTGAGCTTTTACGAATCTTACAAATGTCCTCATGTTTCAATAACTCACCTATCTCCTGGTTATTCCTTATTCTCCATTCATCATATTCTTTAACCGTACCATAAACACGTCTTACGATTTTTCTTTCAAACCTTCTTAGTGTTTCCTGTTTCTTTCTTGGTTAAAGTCCATGTCTCACCTCCATAAACAACAACCGGTCCGATAAGTGTCTTATACGAGTATACTTTCATGTTTGTGTTACGACTCAAATTGAGTTTGCTTCTCAATAGTTTACTGTTAGCATAATATGCCCTATTTCCTATCCTGTATCCTGTCATGTATTGTCGTGTTTATGGACCCTTCATTATCTATCATGTTATCCAGGTATCTGAACTTATTGACTGCACCAAATGAGTTACCCTCTATATATAAATTAGATAGACTTCTTCATCTTTCTGATGCAAAAATTAGCATGTATTTAGTATTGCCGATATTTCTGTTACTGCACATAAACTTCTTTAATTTCCACATTTCTGAGTATTCGCCAAATGGAGGGCGCAAAGGTTTGAATACCCACGTTTCTGCTGTATACGTTACGGTCGGCCTCAATTTTGTTACTCTTGATAACGAGCGATTTGAAAACTTTCTGCACTTTGTGATTACAAGGAAGAGTTGGATTCGGTCCACATGTCGCGTACATGCCTATTATTAACGAGCTTAGGTTATAATTATATATAAAAAAAACACATTTAGAGACATGTTTTTGACATATTCGAATGTGTTTTTTAAAGTCAGTAGAAGACAGTACTTTAGAACAACAAATAATACTGTGCTCAAGTGTACTCCAATTGAATAACAATATGTAAAGTGGAAAATAGACTAAGTTAAGGTAAAATTTTTGTCCGCAACTTTTTGTTGAATATATTATACACCGTTTATTCAAAAACAGATCGCCAAAATTAGTTACAATTAGGCTATTCGGTTTTGTCTAATATTTCTGTAGGGCACATTTTACCTTTTTTAGGCCGTATTTTGGTAGTTTTTAGGGTATGAAAACATTTATAATTGCAGATCAAATAAATCGGAACCCTACAAACGGCAAACGTCCGACAGAACACACTTCAGCAGTAAAACAAAGTTTATATTTTAACCTATTAATTTTTCAGTTTGATCTTTTTTTTAAATTTTTTCTTTTGACCTTGTTAATTTAACTCTCATGACTTTGTAGTCTGTACGAAGCCTTTCTTGTTTAATATCCGACATTGTTTTGCAAAAAATTAGCTAGGAACAATTAACTGGCTGCATCCTCGCACCTAACGCTTTATCTTCATCATGTTTTTGTTCTCTTTCGTTACACTGTATTATAGTCGCACAAGTGAAGACTTTATTTTGTAATAAAAATTAGTAAACCCGTTTGTCCCCTTGTGTTCCACTCAACCTATCGTTCGTTTGTTATTTATTTTTCTGGCACTTTCTTTGTTTTCCTACTTTACACAGTTCTCTCTCTGTATAATTGTTTCTTATTTGGTACATTTTCTTTTTCATCTTTTCGCTCCGTCCTGACAAAATACCGCAGAAGTATTATCACGTACACGAGACGGCGTACACATAATGTACAGGATGATTCAATATCGCACGGCACTGAATCAGTCCATTAAAGTTACCAAAAACGTTCCTGGTCCTTTAATGTCCGAAAACGCTTTGTTTTTGAGTTACGGCTAGCAAAACGTTTCATGTCTAAGGGTAAAATGAAACCGTACTGAAATTTTTAGAACTTAAATAAAAGGGGTAAATTTGATGGCTTTTGAATAAAATATGTCCCAGAACTGTACCTTTAGTAACTCTTGAGAAAAGTGTTGTAAAACTCAATAAGCGGTGTCGCAAAACAAAAATCTTTTAGGTTTGACGTACAATAACTTTCTTATAT
This sequence comes from Magicicada septendecula, assembly GCA_034769895.1. Classification (NCBI taxonomy): domain Eukaryota; kingdom Metazoa; phylum Arthropoda; class Insecta; order Hemiptera; family Cicadidae; genus Magicicada; species Magicicada septendecula. The sequence goes on from CM068376.1 coordinate 352,400,438, forward strand.
AGATAATCGATGCATAAAATTTTTAAAGGAAACGTTTGGACAATTTAATCCTGAGAAAACGGATTTAAATAAAGTCAAAACAAGTTTTGAAAAATTTAGAAATTTAGATAAATTTAGAAAAAAAAATACAAGTTAGTGAAGTTGCTGTAGTGAAAAAAATGGCGGCTACATCGAACGACTACTTGGAATGTGCACCGTCACATATGTGAATAATGAACCTTTTAGTTTTTTTAGTTTAATTTTTTCTTCACTTTTATATATTTTAAGATCAATACTTTAATTCTTTTTAAATAAGACTTTCCTTTTTTTATTTTAATTTTTTATTCTGCATTGTTTCTCTCTTTCTACGAAATTTCGGTTTGTCTTTTTTTTTAGTAAAAGACGAATTTCTCTAACTTATATTTGTTTTCTACTAACTTTACTTATATCAATTTTCTCACAATTAAAGTTTCTACAGGGTTCTTTTAAAAGTCTGGTATCCCCCTGTAACAAAGCTGTTGAACGTCATTGTGTTTTGCGACACCTCGTTTTTGTGTTTTACAATACTTTTCTGAAAAAGTACTAGAGACCTATTGTACTTTTTCAATACTTTTTCAAAGTACTGGAGACCTTTTTGTATTTCTCAAAAATTTCCGGGACCTATTGTATTAAAATTTACAGGTCAAAAACTATATGTTACCATATATTTACCCTTTAATTTACGTTCCAAAATTTCAGTATGGTTTTATTTTACCTTGGAGCAGAAATCACGGCTAAACATTTGGCCAGCCAAAAGGAGCGTTTCCGGACATATGTTTATAGAAACGTTTCTGCAAATACTAATAGCCTGAATCAGCTCCTGAAATGTTGCCATGCAATACTGAATCACTCCGTGTACTCATACTTTTTATTTTACCAGAAAGTTTCCAGTGAAAATATTTGTTTTATTTCTTTGTTCGTGGAAACAATTTTCTGCAAACTCCGTCAGATAAAGTTCCTTTTTTTGTATAATTTTAGAGAATTGTAAAATACTTTTGTTGGAAACTTAACGTAAAAAACCTAAAAAATAAAGCAAATAAAGTTATATATATATATATATATATTGCAACGTTACAAGTAATATACAATGAATACACTTCTGTCCATGTACCCAACGCAACTATATATTGTTAAACACCGGCTATGTCGTAGGATTTTTGTGTTCGTTGCGTTAAGTATATATGGTTGCACAATGAACGTATTTTTAAAAAGGGGGGTGAGACGTCGATGAAATGAAATAATTAATTAAAACATAGTAAAAGAATCAATCAACGGTTTATTAAATGTTGCAAAGAAAATTAATTGATTGTTAAAAAATGAAATTATAAAATTCAAAATACTCTCTTTTATAAGGTTACACTCTGTAAAACATAATATAGGCCTACCTTTGCTATTCAGCACACATTAATAACATATAGTCTTAAATATTTAAGCATATATGGTGAACAAATTATAAAATTCTTTGATAGGTGTCTGACTTTGAATCATTATTAAAATGGCAAATCATTTATAAAAATAATATTAACTTTACTAAAATAAAATTGAATTGTTGCTATTAATATTTTAATAAATATAATATTTACTTTAATAATATTTATGATTTATAATGACACACCCAATCGTTAAAGTTAAACAGAATAAAATTATTATTTTCAACATCAATTTACAATTACGTCTTTTACTCTGAATATTTACACTATTTACATTTAAGTCTTTATATTACTTTATTATCTCATATTCTGTTCACTATGAGTTCTTGTTTATCACAAAAATATAATTGTTCATTTGTCACCTGCGTATTGTTGAAGTTACCGTTGCGTGTGTACGTGTGTGGGTGTGTGCGCGCGCGCGCGCGCGTCTCCTGAATGATGACAATGACGATGATGATGATGCTAGGTACTCTATAGCCTGTTATTTATGATGGTCCTGTGTTCCTCCATTGCAGATGATGGTGATGATTACGATGGTGTTCAAGTTGATCAGCAGACGGACGTAGTGACGACGTACGAAACGACGTATTTATAGTAGGCCACAAACTGATATCTCAGATATTGTTTTTGAGATAAACATTGTCGATTCGTGCGTGGCGTCCTGGTTTTACTGATTACTTTTACTTCCATGTTCCGTAAGGAAATGGAAGTATGGTGATGGCGAAAAAAATCGTGTTCGAGATAAGTGCTGATTCTGATTGTACTACCCTCAAAACATGAAGAAAAGTCATTTTTCGAAAAGTGTGTGTGTGTGTTTGTGTGTGTGTGTGTGTGTGTGTGTGTGTGTGTGTGTCTGTGTGTCTGTGTGTCTTTCTTGCTATGTGTCTGTGTGTAGATTTTTTCTATGGCAAACGATAACAGCCGAAAATTCAAACAGAATCAAATAATATTTTTCATACCTCCCTAAATTATAGAGATCTCAAGGTTTCTTGATTTTGGTAAAGATCGGTTAAGAGAAAGGGGTAGTTTACCTGCAACATTTTATGTTTTAACAAGGGTAATTTTTCTTATGACGAATGATACCTGCCGCACATTAAAAGAGAATCAAATAATTTCTTGCATACGTTCCTGAATTGTTAAGTACTCAAGGCTTGTTATTTGGTGAAGATCGGTTAAAGGAAAGGGGTAGTTTACCTGCAACACTTTATGTTTTAACAACGGTGATTTTTTATATGACGAACGATAACAGCCGCAAATTCAGACAGAATCAAATAATATTTTGCATACATCCACGAATTGTGAGTACTCAAGATTTGTTGTTTTTAGTGAAGATCGGTTAAGAGAAAGGGGTAGTTTACCTGCAACATTTTATGTTTTAACAAGGGTAATTTTTCTTATGACGAATGATAACTGCCGCACATTCAAACAGAATCAAATAATTTCTTGCATACGTTCCTGAATTGTTAAGTACTCAAGGCTTGTTATTTTGGTGAAGATCGGTTAAGGGAAAGGGGTAGTTTACCTGCAACACTTTATGTTGTAACAAGAGAAATTTTTTCATGACGAACGATAACTGCCGTAAATTCAAACAGAATCAAATAATTTTTTACATATTTGCCTGAGTTGTAGAGGACTCAAGGCCTATGATTTTGGTGAAGATCGGTTACGGGGGAAGGGTAGTTTATCTGAAACATTTTTTGTTGTAACAAGAGTAAAGTACTTAATTTTGAAAAATAAAGTATCCTGATAAGAAGATCTTAATAATCTACTGTAGAAACGTAGATGAAATATCTATAAATGAAGAGGCTAGTTGAACGGGGTGGGGGTAATTTTCTGTAAACGAAAATTATAGTTGAAGGGGAGGGGATAATTTCTTTTTATATATGTACTACGTTATCGGCAACAAAGAAGTAGTTTGTTGTTAAAATTCCTTCCCGGCCTGTTTGGCCGTAGACCAATGTTTTCTGCAAAACCAGACGTTTCGGCAGTGCCATCGACTTCCATCATCAGTGAAAATCGAGTGCGATAACGTAAGGTGGTATACGTTAGTGACCACAGTACTGTGGTTAAGGCTGAAGCAGTAAGTAGAAAGAAGTAGTTTCTATTGAAATATTTCATTTCGAAAATGATTTAAAATATAAATCTTAGAACATGGAAGTCATGTATGGTTCTCCATACCGATATTTTAGTCTGTCTTCGCGATAACGTAAACTTTATCTTTAGGCGAGTGGTTGCATTGTCTTCGTAAATTTTCACTCGTCATTTACATATAACTCACTCGTTAATTACTAGTTAATTATGGTAGTAATTAACATTAATTAATATGACATCTTTATTATTCCAATTTTCTGCAATAATTTTGCATCACCATATGCGTTTAAATGTCATTAATCTAAGGTGTTTTTAGAATTGTCATATGTCTTTGGTAGGTTACAAGTAAAAAACATATTTATTAATTTATTTTAATCATTTAAATACCTGATTCAATGATACAACCAACTATTCATACGTAACTCAACTAACGTGGTACAATGCAGGTTAGTGCTGGTTCACACACACACAGACACACAAACGATGATTTACACTATCGGGCAGGTGTACACTTCAACGGGTTTTCGCCTGCATACGCCTGTACTTTCACGCACAAAATATTTAAATCTGTTCGTCATATTCGTCTTACACTAATTATTTACAAAATACTGCCCGGGGTAAATATGCAAATATATGTATTCTTGCAATGTATATATATATTATATTATATTTATATTATATAGATACACAGTATATCACACACACACACACACACACGCGCGCGCGCGCGTTATGGATCTTACCTTGGGCCTTGTTTGAAGTAAAAATGACAGGAAAGAGAATACAGGTTTAAGAAATTAAAATATTTGTTTATTTGTGAATGAAGATTCCATCTGTAAACAACCGTAATAGGCCTATGCACAATGTACGACAGAACCACCACAATGGTACGAATCTGTTATTTGCACCGTTCGCCTAAAATCGTTCACAGTATTTCTTGATTCAATTCTATTTTTACAACATTTGAATGTGATTAAGCTCACTTGAATGCGAGTGCGGATTTTGGTTAATCTGAGTTGTTTTGTCCACAAATGTGTTTATAATCACCAGTTACGGTTTGCTTTGTGCCGTCTCTGTTACTGTTTTCCTCATTGTCCTCGTATTTCTTACTTCAGAATCTTCTAAGTTTCGCCTCGCGCCACCTTCCCTCACGTTGCCCTTCTACGTTCTCTCTCGCTGTCACGAGTTGTCTTTTACAAGTACTACTGAAAACGTTTTTAAAGCTATGAAGGTTGGCGTGAAAAACGTTAAGCATAAAACGAAATGATCCGACGATACGAACGATGGGAAATTTCAAGGAAATTATCCTGCAGGAATAAAAATTACTGCCGTCGTCCGATTACCGATACCCAGTCAAACGTGTTCCACATTTCAATATCGTTTGTGTAAGCAAATATCGTTGCGAGAGGCAGATATCCAGTTTACTTTGATTTAGCTTAGTGAGTTGAGTGCTTTCATTCGACACCTTGTGAACCTCTTCACATGGCGACGCATTGTATCGCCCTCTCACACTTCCCCACAACTTACAGAAATATTATTTGTTGTTTATGTATTTTATTTTTTTATAAATTGGCTTCTACCGTGAGGTGACTAATCTTTATTTTAGATTAGTCAAATAAAAAACAAATTATTACTTGCATGAAATCTTAAAGCAACGTTAATCGTGCTGGTAAGTAATTCCTACTATAAACACGACTTTATATCTCAATACAGAAAGCGTAACACTTTCATCTTATATAACAAAACATATGAGTAAGAAATACGATAAAATCCCTTTTCAATGCATATAAGCAGGTATGGGCAATAAGTTTGTTCAAAATTGTCAGAGATATTTATTTTCCATACAGAGCTGTGTAAAATAAAGTGTGTTTAAATGTTGTCAAAGTGTTAAAACAGTTGTGTGTTTGGCGTCAGCAACAATTGTCCTGATGATGACAATAAACATTGTCGAAACGTCGACACAAATAATTTAAAATTTGTGTTATATTTTTTGACCGATCCTCCTTAACCCTTCACCGGAAAAATTCATTGATTGACGGTCACTACGAATTTAAGGATTTATTTACAACGTTTCTTGACTAATATAATTAATTCTGTTATAACTAGTAAACAGATCATAGAAAATAAATCTTTGTTTATTGTAGATTTTTCTTTATTGATACACCAGATCCGTTATAAGGCGATTTTACTGTAGTTTCTTTTTATAGACTTTTATTACTCTTCATATTTCGAACTATTAATGTTAAAAAGGAAAGATCTTGTGTTGCTACAATAGAATTGTCTATATGTTCCACGTATAACATCTCAATGGTTTCGCTGCCACCGCTCTGCTGGAGACGTATTTATACGAAACCGCAGGATATCTTTGGAAACATAAATTTATTTGTGACTTGGAACGTCGGCGTACGACAAGTGTGTTGTGGTTGCTTTTCCGACGGAGTCATTATAACAATACAGTAGGCCTATACAGATAAGTGTAGGTTTGTAATTTTAGTGAAATTCCAGTTAAAAGTTTAAATGACAATTATTGTGACATTATTGTTATTCTTAATTTAGTAGTGACCGTCTACAATAAATTTTAACGACGGAAGGTTAGCGAGGATCGGTCAATAAATATAACATAAATTTTACATTAGTTGTATCGACGTTTAGACAATATTTATTGTCATCATCAGGACCTGTGTACGAATAATACACAACAAGATCAATTAATCCAGTGTGTGTGTGTGTGTGTGTGTGTGTGTGCGCGCGCGCGCGCGCGTGCGTGCGTGCGTGCGTGCGTGCTTGAGGAAGTTGAGACACTTTGTTTTACATCAGCAAAATAATTACATTTCCTACATATTGTTTTACTTAAATACGTAGACATAATTGTAGTATTCCAAAACATAATTAATACAATAATCCTTAATTATATTTAGATGCAGTAATCATCGAATGTACATTGGAATTGGTACAGATGACAATACCTGTCTACATATAGCTAGGTGGTTTTAGGGGGCTAAACACTGCTAATTGCTGGTGGTGTAAGGTTGTGTAAGAAAGAGGTTCTATTCGGCCCAACTCAGTTTATAGTGCAGTAATTTTATCCACAGGAATTTAAAAAATATTTATATGAAACAGTTGTTTTTGCTTGATATTTGAATCTTATACACTTGTGCGTATCGTTGTGCACTGGTTTTGTGTACATAATTTTTTTTTTTTAAATTAATGCTTTATTAACATTCCGAAAACAAAACAGTAACTACGATTTCCGTACGTGTCCGTTATTCCGTACACGGCGTCGGGATCTGAATGTCTGTAGCAACAAAAATTACATTTATGACTAAGGACTTTCCTGGAGTCAGCTAAGGCATTTTAGGGTGAAAATCTGACGGGTGATTTGATATACTAGACTTAAATAAAATTAATTAATAAAATTATTTTGTTAGTTATAATAACAAACAGAAATTACACTGTAGCACACCGCTATATTAAGTAAGCACAAACATATGAGTAAGAAATATGATAAAATTCAATGCAAAAACGTAAGCAGGTATGGGCAATAAGTTTGTTCAAATTGCCAGAAATATTTATTTTCCAAACAGCTGTGTAAAATGAAGTGTGTTTAAATGTTGTCAATGTGTCAAAGTGTTAAAACAGTTTGTTGTGTGTTTGGCGTCAGCAACAATTGTCCTGATGATGACAATAAACATTGTCGAAACGTCGACACAAATAATTTAAAATTTGTGTTATATTTTTTGACCGATCCTCACAAACCCTTCACCGGAAAAATTCATTGATTGATGGTCACTACGAATTTAAGGATTTATTTACAACGTTTCTTGATTAGTATAATTAATTCTGTTATAACTAGTAAACAGATCATATAAAATAAATCTTTGTTTATTTTGTTTGTATATCTTTGTATATTTCCGGTCTGATGATGAGCTTTGAAGCTTGAAAGCGCTAATCGGGATTTTTCTATAGTAGTGTAATGTCTGTTTTTAAATGAAATTAGCTACATACCTTATGGCCTGTATGTAACAATTAGCTACATACCTTATGGCCTGTATGTAACAATTAGCTACATACCTTATGGCCTGTATGTAACAATTAGCTACATACCTTATGGCCTGTATGTAACAATTAGCTACATACCTTATGGCCTGTATGTAACAATTAGCTACATACCTTATGGCCTGTATGTAACAATTAGCTACATACCTTATGGCCTGTATGTAACAATTAGCTACATACCTTATGGCCTGTATGTAACAATTAGCTACATACCTTATGGCCTGTATGTAACAATTAGCTACATACCTTATGGCCTGTATGTAACAATTAGCTACATACCTTATGGCCTGTATGTAACAATTAGCTACATACCTTATGGCCTGTATGTAACAATTAGCTACATACCTTATGGCCTGTATGTAACAATTAGCTACATACCTTATGGCCTGTATGTAACAATTAGCTACATACCTTATGGCCTGTATGTAACAATTAGCTACATACCTTATGGCCTGTATGTAACAATTAGCTACATACCTTATGGCCTGTATGTAACAATTAGCTACATACCTTATGGCCTGTATGTAACAATTAGCTACATACCTTATGGCCTGTATGTAACAATTAGCTACATACCTTATGGCCTGTATGTAACAATTTCGCTTGTAATCATATTTTGACCAATAACGTTTTATTAAACGTTTCTTATACTAGTTTAGAAACCTGACGATCGTTTTTGTACACCGAGTTTTTGAAAAGCTAACGTGACAATTACCCCCCCCCCCGTACTGTATGCGATCTCATTGGCATTGTTTACTGTCTTACGCACACATTCAAGATCAATGATAACATTTCGAATCCCTGTTCATATGGGAAATAAATATTAATTTTATTAACTTTTAAAGGAGGAGTTTTTATGTTTCTATATTTTGTAATATGTAAGAATTATAATAGGAACATTATTCAAATGCAAGTTTCATAACTCAGTTTTAAGGTTTGTAATACGAAAGAGTCAAAATATCATACCAGTAAAACATCTGTCACACGTCCTAGGTTTATATAATGAGATCCGTAATATATCAAATCATTAATATTGATTTAGTTCTCGAAAAATTAATATTTTATTAATGTGTACCAAATATCTTATAAATATAAGTCATATCATAAAAAATGAATTGTAAAAAAATGAGAATATTAGATAACATATTTTTTAAATCTAGGTGATTTTTACTCGAGAATAGAGTCTATTTGGGTAGCGTTTAGCGACTTTTAGCATGACCGTGTTGGCAACACTGTTCACAAGCGCTCCATAGCTTCTACCGGTGAACAGATTTGTGCTCTAACTTCAACAAAATTTGTTTTAGTTTTAACCTCCTCATAGATTGTTTTAGTAATGTTTGTGAGGGCCTGCAGTGTCCATTTTATAAAAACCTTGAATTAATTTCTGTTTTAAAAGGAGTAGACCGTTTGCTGTAAATACTTACAGACGCGTATTCGCGAAGGCAACTTCGTACAAAACGATGTCAAAAAGATCGTATCGTTTATTTTTATTATCTTGTAGTGTAAAGTGTCATTTGAAGAGCGGGGGGGGGGGATAGTGTCATTTGACTATCAGAGTCAATTCTTTTCCGATTTTTTTTTTTTTGACGTCAATTGATAGCTTGGATGGAGATCTATCTAGCTTGTGGTTGAGAATGGCGAATAAAACGATTCCAGTCCGCTTAATAAATTAAATTCATAAAGAAATATGGCAAGCGGGGAAAAAGATCAGAGTGGGGAGAATTCAAGTGCTAATGTTGTTTACTATTTTAGTTCTGTTTCAGATATGAAGAATGGAATTAAAAAGAAAAATAGAGAAAGAGAGTAGATAGTTTGAGCAAAAACATTGAACATTTAATAAAAAAAATATTTGTTTATTCCACACATTGGTAACATTGGAATGACAAATTTTGATAAATTAAAAATTTTGGGGGTTACTTAGTAATGTATCTTTTCATATGATGAAATCATTAAATTCATATAAATTTCAAAGTCTAACAGTATCAAAACGAGGAGCTACAAAATCATAAAAACTTTGAGCATACTGAAATTGAAGTAATTTAATGGTATGCAACAGGGATTTTAAAAATTATTACATAGTAGCAAATTAAAACAGGAATATTTCCAAACGTTTCAGAAAATTTTAAAAATACAACAAATTTTTTATCATAACTTTGTTATTTGTTCTGATATTATGATAAAGCAAAATTGGTCTCCCAAAGTATTAAATATTCAGGATTAAAAAAATTCAGCTTGTTTATTGTACAATGAACTTCATTTTCTGTCCCTATTATTTTTTTAATAGATTTAATACTTTGCAAATTATTTACCTAAGACTGTCACGAGACAACGATTTTAGAGGAAAAATCACAATTTTTACCTCCCAGAACTCGAAAACCATTGACTTCATAAAAATGTATACCAATTTGTTTTCTTGGAATTTAATAATTATCGATTTTAGAGGTTTATATTTTTTGATTTTCATCCACTGAGAAGGGGTGAAAGCAACCCTGTGAGAGAGAGACACTATATTACAAACGTTTCATGTCAATTGGTTTATTGCAAATAATTACAAGTTAAATGGCCCGACTGATCAATATTTAAAGTCCGTTAATCGGTTTCATTTATTTGGAGAATATCTTATTTGATCCATAGGAATAGCAATGGCAGAATTCCTTACAATAAATGAGAGCGATTTAGTTTGTCTGTTTTTGCTCAAAGTGTAAAGTGCTCAGAACCGCCGTAACACGCAGTCCACCCCTACAATTTTGATTTTTGTATAACACGAGGATACTAACATTTACCTTATTTTCTGTGGTTTCTTAAAGAAACCAGTCGTAAAGATAAGAGAAACCAAATTACTTTGTCATCCGCGTCATATTTCCGAGACACCAGGAAACACTAAGGTTTTAGCGTCCTACCCTGATGAATTTTTTGCGCCCCCCTCCATTTACCTTCCAACCTATCAAACAACGAGTACCTCGCATGATTTACACATATATCATAGGCTACTTATTATTAATAAACATGCGGGTTGTATAAACAAGAATTCATCTTGTTTTCATTTTAATCACGTAAATTTATTTATTACAATTACACATTGACAAATTATAATAAGTAACGAGAATATTACAAAAGACCAAACTTTCCTTAACGTTTGCACAAAGTAAATCAAAACGGTAAGAACAAACGTTTTCCAAATAATTTTCATGTCAATTGTTAATTCCTAAAAATGTTTGTTTACTTAAACGTTATTTTTCTGGCTTTCACAGTTCCAAATCGATGAAATATTTGACTGAAAGAAATGCTTTGTGATGAAAAGAGACTTTGCGCTTGAAATGATGTGATTTCGGCAATGACATGATGAACAAATATATACGTACAATACAACATGAGTTTGCGCCCTGGACTACAGCCTATTCAGCCTAACGGTAAATCAGGCTCTGCGTACGAATACAATCAGCATAACTAGAGGCAGAGACCCACCCCCGAAGGAGTCTCTTTCTGCCTTCCAACAATTTTCGAAAATACAAAAGTTATTTTAAAAAAATTAAAATTGAGATCCAATTAGATATTTTCTTACTGTATCTTAAATACAGTATACAGAAAATTGACAAACTATTGAAACGGGGCTTTGGGCGATCGACTTGCCAAGTACCTGGCGGCCGATGACTTTGACCGTTTTCACCAGGAAGCCCTAGAATATTTCATTCCCGATCGGTTGTTTTCGTCCTTAAAGCAGAAGCTGTTTTTAAGAGCCCAAGAGCGCGGAGAACCTTTGTCGACTTATATCTCCGAAATAAAAGAGGCGGCCCAGCTGCTGCGACTACCCGTGACTGAGAGGGAAGTAGTTGATAACATCGTTTCGGGGCTATCCGTCCAAACGAGAACCTGTCTCGTGTTCTGCAGCCGCCCGTCCACGTTTGCCGATCTAGACAAGATCTGCGTAGAGGTGGCGAATTTCCAATTCACCGATCGGACTACCGCGTATAGAGGCCCTGCTGCCCCCCCCCCCATCAAATGCCGGACCGCGCGAGGACCGGAGGCGGTGTTATCATTGTAGGAAAGAAGGGCACGTGAGACGTTACTGTCCCCGTCTGAAGGCCACGAATACAAAAAACGCGTATTGAGAGACAGTATGGTCAGCAACTGTTTCTCAACCTTCTGTCCTACGCCTGACCTGACTGGCCGTGACCGCGTCCCCTTCGGGACTGTTTTCACCCCGATTTGTTACCTGTGCAAAAAAAAGGGGCACTAACTTATATCTGGCGGTGTCGTTCTTTTGTCGGCAAGACGTCCAAAAAGAATCCCCGAAAACGTCGTCGCAAGACCAACAGAAGAATGAGCCGAATGTTGACTCAAAGAGTCACTTCGCACGACTTATATAAGGAACATCTGGGGTCCGGAAAAAACTTAGCGAGTTTGTTTAAGATCAAACTGTTTTCGCCCCAGGTGGAAGTAGTTTTTAATGATAGAACCGTGAAAGGTCTGATTGATTCCGGGTCGGTACGTACAATTATGTCGCGTCGGCTGTTCGAGAACATTGGAGACACCCGAAGCGTCTTGAAGTGGACTAACAGTGCCGTAGTATGCAGGAGTGCCTGCAACGGCAATTTGAAGATCAATGTGGAAGTCTTGTGCCGGGTGAAAATCGACGCGTTTACCTGGAATTTCCCTATATTGGTCGCCGACGGCCTGTCTTGCGATCTCATACTCGGCGCGGATTTCATCCATCACACCCGTTTGGTGCTGGATATTCACCAGGGCGTAATATATTTTAAATTTCGCCCGAAGAATCTTATTTCTCTGTGCGACCGCCAAAACAATTCGGAAGGCTGTCACTCTAACCTTTTAGTAAAAGAGTCCTTTGAGGTCGGGCACCTCGATCGTGAGAAGGCCGACGAAGTACTTCAGGTGTGTCGCCGTCATAAGAACGTTTTGACCGGGGAGCTGGGCCGGACGGACAGGTTGACGTACGATATAACCTTGCTGGATAACCGGCCGGTCAAGGCCCATCCCTACCAGCTCGCCCCTCCCAAAATGAAAGCCATGCGTGAGATTACGGACCAGTTGGTTAAAGAGGGCGTGATCAGGCCGAGCGTATCCTCTTATGCGAGTCCTGCGTTTTTGGTCTGCCGGCCGGATAAAAAACCCAGGTTGGTCATCGATTATCGTAAGCTAAATAAAAATATTGAAATTCAAGCGCAGCCGCTACCGAACATCCATACCTGCTTCCAGTGGTTTTCCGGCGCGAGGTATTTCAGCGTTTTGGACCTCTCTAACGCGTATTTCCAGATCCCACTCTCCGAAAAATCGATGCCCATTACGGCTTTCGTCGTCCCATACGGGTTGTATGAGTTTTGTCGGGTCCCCTTTGGGTTGAGTACCGGCGCGCAGGTGCTTACTAGGTTGTTGGACACGGTCTTGTCTGATATAAAGTACAGGTTCGTGTTCAACTATCTTGATGACATTATTATATATTCCAAATCGTGGGAGACCCACGTCCGTCATGTGGACGAAGTGCTCACGAGGCTGGGAAAAGCCAAGCTCACGGTTAACCCCGAGAAGGTACGTTTTGGAGTCAAGCAGATAAGCTTTTTGGGACACCTTGTGTCCGAGCAGGGCGTCCGCGTGGATCCGGATCGGACCCGCGCCATTCGGGAGTTCCCGCGTCCCAAGGACGCCAAGGGCGTAGATCGTTTCATCGGGATGGTGAATTATTTCTCCAAGTTCATCCCTAAATTTTCGGAAATCGCGGCACCCTTGAACCGGTTGAGAATAAAAGGCGAAAAGTTCCTTTGGGGAACCCAACATCAGGACGCCTTTGTGGCCTTAAAAGAAGCCGTTGCCCAGCCCCCGTCCTGCGTATGGCAGACTTTGACAAGACATTTATCCTCCAAACCGACGCAAGCTCTTGCGCCCTCGGCGCCGTGCTGTTGCAGGAGATCGAGGGGGTGCGTCAGCCTATCGCGTACGCCTCCCGCGTGCTTACTCCACAAGAAAGGAGAGCGTCGTCCGCTTACGAGTCCGAATGTTTAGCGGTTATATTTGGGGTGGAGAAGTTCCGGCAGTACTTGGAGCACCGAGAGTTCGTATTGGAGACTGATAATCAGGCGCTCTCGTGGCTGCTTTCACATCCGCGCCAGTTAGGCAAGTTAGGGCGCTGGATCGCCAGACTCACTTCGCTGAAGTTCGAGGTGCGCCACATCAGGGGCACGCAGAATCCCGTAGCCGACGCCTTGTCTCGAATGTTTAACGTGGAAGGCGATGAGGATACGCCGGCACTGTGTGCTGGCGTCCTATCCAACTTTCCTTTAAGTTTTTCCGACCTGCATCAGCTGCAGCGCGAGGATGACGATGTAGCGAAAATAATAGAGGACGTTGAGTCAGGATCGAGCAAGGACAAATACTGTCTGTCGAAGGGGGTTTTATGTACGACAGATAGAACGGGTAAGCCTCATAAGATTTACTTACCGAAGGCGGTAAGGGACATGGTCTTTAAGTATTTCTATAACTCCCTCATGGGAGGGCATTTGGGTTTTTTTAAAACGAAGAGTAAAATCTGCAACCAGTTCTTCTGACCCGGTTGTCATAGGGATGTGAAGCGAATGGTCCAACGTTGCGACGTATGCCAAATGAGTAAGCCCGCCCGAAACACAAAAATAGGTTTTCTGTCATCCTCAGTGCCGAACAGACCTATGGAAGAAATTCATATTGATTACGTCGGCAAATTGCCCCGGAGTAAAAAAGGAAATCGATTTATCCTGGTAGCTGTGGACTCGTTTTCGAAGTTTTGTTGGTTGTGTCCTGTACGCGATTCCACCTCGGCGGCTACTGTGCAGGCGTTGAACACGTATGTTTTTCAGAATTTTGGCTTTCCTAAATACATAATCTCGGATAACGCTACCTGTTTCAGCTCTCATATGTTTCGCAATTTTTGTTTTTCCCACGGCATTAGGCACAGTACCTTATCCCCTTATAACCCTCAACCCTCGCTGGCCGAACGCTGCAATCGCAACCTGAAAGCTTCCCTTATAGCTTTCCATTCGGGGAAGCAGTCCTCTTGGGATGAGTCCCTGCCCTGGCTGCAAATAGCTTTTAACTCTGCAAAGCATGAATCCACTGGAAGAAGCCCGTTTGAGGTAATATTTAAATTCGCTCCGTCCACTCCCCTGACCTGCGCGTGGGATATTCAGAGCCTTTTGCCCGAGGTAGCGGATGATACTCAGGTAGTGTGGCAGTCGGTGAAGTCCCACTTAATGAAAGCTCACCGCCGTGCTACTAACGCGTACAATAAGGATCGTCAGGCTTGTCATTTTAAAATAGGCGATTTGGTGTGGTGCAAGACCCATCCTCTTAGTTCGGGAGCGAACAAACTTACAGCTAAGATGATGCCCCGATGGTCGGGTCCCTTTCGTATTATCGATTTCCTAACCCCGGTGACCGTGAATTTGGGACACCCGGAGACCTTGTCTCACGTAAAAAAAGGTCATGTTAGTTCCTTGAAACCCGCGTTTCATGAAGATGGCTGCCATGCCCCGGACGCCGCAGTGTCGGCATAGTAATTTTCCCTTGCGCTTTCAGAAACTAAATTTCCATGTCGCCTTCACTCCCCTTGCTGGGTGAGCGACCGGAGACTGATCACCTCCTTGTCGTTCGCTTCCGGTGTCGAAGCGTTGTTGTGTACAGGCGACGCTTCTAAGGAGACTGAAGGCGTCTCTCGAATTTGTCCTTAGTTAGCGGCAAACGCCATATAGAGTAATTGGAATGATCCAAGTTGGTGTATGTAATGTGTAGGGTTTATTGAAGTCAATTTCACTTGATAGTGTCCCGAATTTTCCCCGCGCGCGGGATACCTTTTGCCGAAACTCTAATCCACGGGATGTTGGTTTAGGGGATACCCATTTATGAAGTGCTTGTCCGAGATACCTCCGGTCGTGATGCTGGATGATGAGATGAAAGGGGTTAGGGGCGTTGTTAGGGAAGGCCTTCCCAAAGGGATGCTGTGGATGTTGCTGCAGATCCTTCACTAACGAGGCCACTAGATGTATTTTAAAACACTGAATTTACATGTACGATTTGTATTATTAAGATTGGATTGTTGTCTTGGACATCCGATCCTAAGCTATTTAGAGCTGTTGCATGTTCGTTAAATTAGCATATGAAAGCTCGCAAGTTTTTTGCATTAACATCGTGATAAGTAGGCAAGTCAATTAAATGATTTAAATGC
Organism: Magicicada septendecula; assembly: GCA_034769895.1. Classification (NCBI taxonomy): domain Eukaryota; kingdom Metazoa; phylum Arthropoda; class Insecta; order Hemiptera; family Cicadidae; genus Magicicada; species Magicicada septendecula. The sequence goes on from CM068376.1 coordinate 352,416,242, forward strand.
AATGATTGTAATATTCGTGGATTGTGGTATCTCTTAACTAGAATATCATATGTAATAAGATAGTTCTCATTAGTAAGAGGTAATGATTTTATTAAATTCAATGGCTCATGTTGAAGTAAAGAAAGCAAAAACTGAAATTTCTCAGTGTTCGTTAAACTTTGATTTTTATGTACAGTTGTGTCAAACAAATAAAAAAAGGCAATCCATTGGTTTACCAACCCTATCGCTTGCTTTGTAAAATCTCGTCAGTCTCCCATCAAACGCTGTGAGCTAAGCGGCCCGTCGCCGGACTTTCGTCAAGTTTGGGAGCCTCAATAACCAAGGTAACTATGATTGTTTTTTGAGCTATCGTAAATCAACGCTAGTAGCTAATAATTTTGTGTATTACGTTTGTAAAAAAAAAAAAAAGAAAACTTGTAATAGATGTAAAAAGATTGTTATCCGTAACCAACCAAGATGTAGGCCTATCTTGTCTGTAATGGTCAGCCTCGCCTAAATTTAAATTTCAGTCAGTCAACTTGATGAAAAGACCTAAGATATGTAAGGTTGAGTGTCAGTACTCGTTATATATGTAATTTAAAGCATAACCTTGTAATGCTATTTTGTAATATTGTAAATTGTAACACGCACTGTATGATTGCACGCGTGCGTGTTAATCGAGCGATGTGGGTATAAAGTGTACTAAAACATGTGAAAACTTTCAGTTCGAAACTTGGTTCAACGTTCCGGACAGAAGACACGAGAACACGAACCTCGTACAGTTTTACACGATCTTCCAGCACAGACATAGCAGTGGTTCAGACCAGGTACGGAGGAACACGCGGCCGTAGCGACCAGATACAGCAGGTCGCAGAAAGGATTTATCTGGATTGCCAAGTAACATTTTTACCTAATAACTTACGATGCTAGTTGCTGCATAATCACGAAGCAAAAGCGAGACAAACTAGTTACTCATCATAAGTGTCAGAAACAATTTTATAAACTTTTGCGATAGATAACAGTGTCAGAAATTTATATATAGATCACAGCGTGTACGCTGTACACCATTTTGTAAACTAGCATCGATTTATGCGACACCCCCATATTTAGCATTTAACATTTTTTATATTCAGTTTTTCAAAAAAAAATTAGCTCAGTACTGACCGTTGCTGACTGGCACATAATTAAGTAAATTTTAGAGGCTCGTAACGTTTTTGAAATAAACGGGTCGCATCCGACTCAGCTCACAGATTGATGCTTTCAACAATTTCTTTTACTCGCACCTCCTCCTTTTATATAATGATGTTAATTATAGAAACGCTTGAGAAATAAGTTGTAACACAGGAAAGGTGTCTTAAGCATTTTGATGTACTTAGATATTAAATTATGTTATTTGTGTGTATGCTGAGCACTTCCGGTGCCCAGCAGCGGGAAGTGCTGCCGCAGCATCGTCATTAAACGTTTTCAGTTGTATTTTAGGTAATCTGATACCGCTTCCGGAAAACGTGTTTGACTGTGTCGTGCTGTTGTGGTTGTTTTGTTCGTTGGATAGTAAAATTGGACGTAATTTACTGCTTATTTCGATAAATAGATCATTGATTTGTTTGCTTAAATCTTTTACATCCGATTCTTCTGTTTCGTCGAGCACAGTAGCGTCGCTAAATAATCTCTCTAAGTTTTTCTCAAAAAATTTATGTTTTTCACAAGTTTCCTCATATAGGGATAGCGCCCTTTGTTTATCTGATTCTGTTAATTCGTAAATGTTAATTAATGTCTGTGTATGTTGAGATATTTTACTAAAGCGATTAAGGAGTAATTTACCTTGTCGAGAGAAACTAGTGTATTTCATTTTGATTTACTGAACTGTTCGGTATAGAGATTGAATTGTTAAATAAAAATAATAAAATTATGCTTCACCGATTATAATGTTTACTTATTGAAATGAATAGCCTAACAATGTTATCAAGACAAGGAAACGACGTTTGCACTGTCTGCGCCCACAGGTCCAGTTTTGTTCAAAACACAATAGATATTTGTTTCCAACGCGCACTCTATGTAACGTGTTCAGTATTGCTTATAATGAACGTAACCGACTCAAATTAACTGTCTTTTAAGCATGTCCAGTATTGCTCACAGTAGAGAAATCCGGCCCGGAGGACAAAAATATATTGTGTAAAGTTTTGTGTTTTACACTTTAATTATTTATAACCCGTAAAGTAAGAGAAATGCTGCCATTCTTAGGTTTTACTGTTGTCATAAATATGAATAGGTTCCTAACCCCACAGCGATAGACGTCTGGGGCAATTGCCGGTCCCTCTAATGTGGACACTGGAATTTTATGTAGATTCCAAAAGATACAGTTAATAAATTGTCAATTATATTATATAATTGAATAAAGTATAACACATACCTTGTGTCGGTAGAGTTTCTTTAAATGCTGAACTCACGTACACGCAGTATGTTGCCTGAGGTCGTGATTCTGGATGATGAGATGAAAGGGGTTAGGGGCGTTGTTAGAGAAGGCCTTCCCAAAGGGATGTTGTAGATGTTGCTGCAGATCCTTCACTAACGAGGCCACTAGATGTATTATAAAACACTGAATTGATATGTACGATTTGTACTCATGAAATGTTCACGCGCACTGTTGTCGGCGAACTGAAGTTAATTGAATGTAAAAAATATATATTAAATGAAAACGTGAAGTAAGGTGATACCACAAATGTATTGTATAGGCATACTTTGACCTAACAACCTCCACGCATGAGATGTGAGTAAGTACTGATTTGAATTGTTCTGTCCTGTAGACTTTGCTTAGCCCCCACTAATGGGGTGATTGGTTTTGACCAATCAGGATGCATATATTTAATTGTAAATTAAAATCATGTTCAAACAATGTCTTGATACATTAATAATAGTAAATAAAAAAAATATGATTTTATATATATATATATATATGACGCAAACTAAAATAAGTCCTGTCCAAATCACTTGAGAATCCTTCGTGAATCGCTCTGTTATTTCTTTATCAACTTTTCATAATATTACATTAAGACATTTCCATAGAAAAAATGTTTACATATTTTCTGGAAGTTGGCACGAAAAGTTAGGGACTGAAATAATCGCAAACAAGTTATCGATATGTCAACTAATATTCGTGTGGGATGTCTGTACAGTATTTATATAAGTATATATAGTACTTAAAATATGTTTCCGTAGAAGTGAAGATTATGGGAAAATGAACGATCGATGACTGAGGTGTGAAAATAAAACTCTTCGGTACCTTTAGTTTCACACACACACACACACACACACACACACACACACACACACACACACACACACACACACACACACACACACACACACACACACACACACACACACACACACACACACACACACACACACACACACACACACACACACACACAAGTTTATTTATGTTTTGTATCCTAGATTATATAATTATTGTTTACCTACCTACATAAAAATTAAAAAACATCTTTTTATCAAACATTTGAAATCTTGGCTAATGTATAGAAGGTGAGTTGAGTACCATATCATCCTGCATATCCTTAATAATAATTTTAATCAGACGAGACGCTATCATTAGCAGAAGAAATATAATCTATATTGTTATTTTATTTGTATAGTTAGATTTAGTAGTCATGTAAAAGTATTCATATTTTTTTATTATTAACATTTGTTAACAATTATCACAATAATTTCATTTCATTTGCAAAGAATATATCAGGTTTAGTTGAATGTGAAAGTGGTGACTTTATGTTGGAATTATCATGACAGCTAAATATTATATTGATTATATTATATTATTAATACTAATTAATATTATCGCACACTGAATGCAAGAGGGCCATAAGTGCAAACAATTTGTAAATTGAGTTATGGCACAATATTAACAGATTAAAGAGAGTTAAATACAATAGAGCCATAAATGATATCATCAAAGATACAGTTGCTATAAAAATGTGTCCTTATGCTGTTGAAAATATGGAACTCACATTTTAATGCAATACAGCCACATGTCACTTGTGGCTGTATTGAATTAAAAGAATAAACTATACTTAGGAAGGTTTTAAATGAAGATGGCCGTAACTGCAATTCTGACCATATATGAGAGTTTTAGTTTTAGTTTTGACCATAGTTTTACTTTCTTAAGCTTGCAGCACTTGTTCGCTTTCCTGCCTTTTTCTATAGCTTTTACATTTCATTAGTATAATATATGAATATGTTAAAGATTATTTTGTTGGATTGTGTTGAGTTTTACAGAATGTTTTCAAACAGAACATTGCTGATTCAGGTAAAGTTAAATGAAAGAAATGAGGTAAGATTTACTTAATATTTCTGAAGCAGCCTTGCTTTAAGTGTTGCATAACAAAGTAAAAGAGAAACAGAAGACAAGAGGACAAAACGAAAAGTAGGGGAAAGTAAATGGAAGAGAAATGGAGCCAAATTGAAAAGGAATAAGGTGAGACATACATAGACTCAAAGGGAACTGCCATTATAAATGTAAGATGACCGAAATGCTCAGATTTCTAAGATGTTTTGGAAGTTTATAGAGATTAACAAACAATGATAATGTATAGCTACCTGTATGAACAGATCGAGACCTCAATATCGGAGAGTTATAGAAGGCACTACAAGAAATATAAATGATGAGTACCGCTTTAAAGCAGATGGAGAAATATACCTTGTTTGTAAAAAATTCTTCATAGATTCATTAAACGTAGGAGACATAATGATACGGAATATTATCAAGAAGACAACAGATAGAATTATCAAAGATGCAACTGGCAAACACAACAATCAAACTACACTAGATTTCACACTTAAATATGTTTGAAAACATTAATTCTATACCACGAATTGAGTAGAACAAACAAGTATACCACGAACAAACAAGTAGAGATATGTTAGTGGAGGAAAAATTAAGAGATCTACACAGCAATTATGTAATGGAGTGCCAGGAACAAACCAAAAGATATGGAAATTACTCAGCCTGCAGCAACATTTTCTTGACAGAATTTAATATTGGCTTTTTGTCACTAGAAAAGAGCAGTGATTCTGTGATAAACGTAAAATTCATATGTAAAAGAATTTCTACAATTTGAGTATAAAAATTATAAAAATCATAGTAAAGAAGTTAAATTAAGCAGAGAAGAAAGGCCAAACATGCAGCGCTTGCAAAGGAAAAGAAGTGTATCACAGCATGCTATGATTTACAGGCAGTCCTCCCAAATCCTAGCGATAACGTTTCTGTTGTATATTATAAACGGCAGCTGTCAGTTCTGAATTTTAAAATTTGCGATATCGGGAGAAGTATAGGACATTGCTATGTTTAACATGAGGGCGCTGGCAAAAGGAATTGGAATAAAATCGGTTCATGTGTTTTTTCAGTTTTTACAAAATAAATTCAAAGAAGAGATGGTTGCCTTTAACTCCGACAAATGTAGAGGACAACCAAGAATAAACACATTATCTCTTCATACATGTATGCAGTTTTTGCTTGCAATTTTTCAATCATTGCATACACATTTTTAGTAATTGGTCACAACCAGAATGAAAGAGACCATTTTCATTAATTAAACAAAGAAAGCTTGTCCTAAAAAAGTGGACCTATTTATATACCTGGACAATGGGCAACCATAATCCAAAAGACTAAAAAGAACGGCAGTCCTTTTAAAGTGACAGAAGTGGATACACCAGACTTCATGGGTTTCAAAATCTTCCAAAATATTTGGAAAGCCTTTACAGTAAGCAAAAATAATGAGACTGGCTGGGCATAAGAGAAATCAGAGCAGACAAAGAAAAGCCTCTTCAATTTTTCTAGAAAACATGCTTTGGCGAAGATTATAGAAAATATACACACGAAAAAATACAAGAAGCAAGCCTTCATTACAAAAATTGAATTGTGCATTTACCTATCCAACAGGAATAACTGATGGCAAGAAATGATATTTACTACGTCTCTGCCAAACTGGAATTATAAAAAAGCAATTATAACCCTTAGGCCATCAAATTATAAAAAAAGACGTAGATTCAGATGAACGTGACCTGTAAGTTTATTCAACATTTTCTAAGGATTGAAATAATTTACATATTCAAAATAGATCTTTGTGTAATTTTATTAAATTATCACTTTTGATTATTTTTCTTATATTTTGTTCATTACTTTCAGTAGTTACTTAATTGTGCCTCTCGTAATAAATGATGTTTACTATGTTTCAGTTATTACAAAAAGATGTTTAAAAATACCAATAAAATAAATTTAACAACTATAATTTAAAAAATTATGCAGAAAACAGACAATGTGTTCTATTTTCATAGCACTTATGGCTGTTTTCAAGAAAAACAAAAATCAGTTCTTGAATATATTTTTTGTTGTAGACGGCCATAAGTGCAAAAAACAATTATATGTCACAGAAAACCGGAAAATTTTTATAACAGGATTTAGAGAATTAAATTTTATTAAAATGAATGAAAAAATGTTTTAATATGCGCTTATCAATGTTTAACAACCATTTGAAACTTAGAACTCGATTTCCCGAAAATGTGTCTTTTAGCACTTGTGGCCCTCTACGTTTCGAGGTGCGTTATATCTTAGTTGTCATGAGTCATGTGAATTATGGTTAAAAAGGATTATTTCAGGTGGGGTTAATTTGGAAATGTTAAGGATATATTTTCTAGTATGTGTTAGTTATTTTGTGTAGACTGTATAAGATTTCAGTGACTGCACAATAAATATGTGACAAAATTGTTGGCGATAAGAGTTAATCGGACCTATGAATTATTATTTTGTTGGATTAAGTATATAACGTGGACCTTAGTGCTGTCAGTGTAATGAACATTGAAAATTTTAATAATGGGAATAAAAATATTATTATTATTAGTTAATCCTAGTAAACTACACATGTTTTAGTTTAAGTAAAAATAGAGAAAAGACAATCTTAATCAAGGAATGTAATACTAATCTTAAAAAACACACAAATCTATTTTATAAAAAAATATAGAAACAGGCACAATTATGGCAGTAAAATATTAAAGTTGACAGTGTACAATAAGCTTTCACACGTTGTTGTATCAGACTTACTACGATGGAGGCATGGTAGCTAAGACTCGCAAAACAACGTATGTTAAACGTAAAAAAGGAGTTGTCGTGGAAGGAACGGATCTAGCGTATGGGGAAATTATTTCTGTTACATATTTCGGACATAGCAATCGCTTTACGTTCCGGCCTATAAAAACTTGAAGTCGTCCTCAGGTGTAAATAATGTTTACATCATATCTATCATACAGAAAAAATATCTACACAATTCACCAACAAAAAGATTCTTAAGCGTTTGAAAAAAATTACTCGCCAACTTTTTACACCATATCTATCGATCAAATAGTGAGCCATTTTAACTATCTGGGAAATATTGCCTATGACAAGAATTTTGATACAGATGTTAAGTTATAGGTAAATTCCAGACGATCTGTGGAACAAAATTCCAGATGATCTGTACGTCGAGATACAAAATTAAAGTTTTACAAAGTTGTGGCGGTCCCTGTACTGTCCCTTGGGAGTGAATTATGGACAACAACAAAGAAAGAAGACAGTAAATTACAGTTTTCGGAAATGGCGTTTTTAAGAGAAGTTAAAAGGTGTTACTTGATGATATAAAGATTGAGGCCATAGGAGAAAAAAAGCAAGATTTCAACTCGAATGAAAGACCGAATGATTATAAACAACGGTGGTAAGATTCAAGACTGGGAATATAAACCTATAGGAGACAGGTGTGTGAAGATGATGATGATGGCACAAAACAGATATCGTCACAACTTACCAACAAAAGGATTACTAAGTATTAAAAAGTATTATTTTTTGTTTCTAATAATTAATAATACTTTTGTTGGTAAGTTGTGACGATATCATTTTTGTATTGATAGATATAATGTATAAAGTTATTTACACCTGAGGACGGTCTCGGATTTTCAGAGGTCGAAATCGTCGTGCTAGGAATTGTTTCTAAAACAATACCTAATGTCCGAATGTTACAGTAGTAATAATAACTTTTTCAGTGAAGGGTTTGTGAGGATCGGTAAAAAATAACACAAATTTTAACTTATTGTGTCGACGTTTCGACAATGCTTATTGTCGTCATCAGGACCTGTGTTCATACAAAAGAAATGTCAAACACAACAGGTCCTTGTATTCATACATAGGTCCTGATGATGACAATAAACATTGTCGAAACGTCGACACCAAATAAGTTAAAATCTGTGTTATTTTTGACCGATCCTCACAAACCCTTCACTGAAAAATTCATTGATTGACCGTCACTACGAATTTAAGGAAATAATAATAAGAGGTCATTGAGCTCTAGATTTACGATTCGTATTAAGACAGTCAGGCTAGGTAACAAACGACATAGGTGTAAAAGAAGTGTCAAAAGTCCGGAGATACTGAAATCACATTGAACTCGTGACTTGCACCAAACAAGCTAAAGAGGGGCTCATCTCATACAGCCCAATAGCACACAGAATACACTCTTTGCTCTGCTCATCTCTCTCTCTCTCTCTCTCTCTCTCTCTCTCTCTCTCTCTCTCTCTCTCTCTCTCTCTCTCTCTCTCTCTCTCTCTCTTACAGTGGTGGATCCGTGGATCCAGAGGCAGAAAAAGTTATTACGGAACTCAAATTTTTCTATAATACCGAAAATAATGTAGGAATACTTCGTACACGAGCGAGTAGGTCACAGGGCTCAAAGTTCGCCTTATTGACATGCGTCACATACCATAATGGATTTTGAACATACCGTTTAATGGCGTTTTTCAAGACATTTTCGGGGAGAAGTAAACATTCATTACTGATCTTATGGGGGGGGTACGAAATCTGTTGCGCCCCCTCAGATGCACCGCTGGTGAGTGCGCGTGAGCATTTGCCGTGTACATTGAAAACCCTTTGTTTATTCTTAAAAAATGTGAACATCAAATGCACTTAATAAAACACAGGAAATAAGACCGACGATATTGATCGAAATAGTTAAATATAAAGCAAATAAATTCCAATGTCATTGCTGCAGTTCGCACTTTACGGAAAAAATTATATATATTTTTGAAAATATTTCAAAACAGCGTTTAACAATGAATTGTAGAATACGCTCGAAAATTAATTTAATTTAAATCAACATTTGTAAAGCTTATTTTTTTTAATTTTCGAATTTTTTAAGTCATCTTTGTGATCTTTATTTTCCGTTAAAACTTGTGCAAAGTAAATCAGTGTGATAGTGTGACTTACGTGGGAACAGTGCGGTCGGCAGTGTAGCGTCCCCTCCGACAGCGCCTTGGACAACTGACGCGACGCACACGTGGTCTCATTTGTACGTACGCTTTTGCGCATGGCACAATAACACACCAATACAATGTAAATGTTATCCATTGAAAAGCGGTATCCAGCAATATTCTCTTCGTGAATATTACAGTATATATATATACACATAGATTTCATTGTTGCAATATACGAATGGGTATTTTGACATACTAATAAAACCGTTAACACCACTATAATTAAAATCAGTAACAGAATATGTGTTTGCTTGTTCAGGCTTGATAGTTTAAAATTAAAACTAATGTGAAAGTGATTTAGAGTTAGAAATAAGACTGTTTTTTGTGAGCGTACAGAACTTAAGAATCCCATTTTAAAAATTGTCACATTAGGATGGAAAAAATTACAATTTCGTACATCCATTGTTGTTATTATTATTATTATTATCATTGATATTATTATTATTATTTTATCACCACCATCATCAGCATCTTCTTCTACTGGCATTACAAGCCAGTATGAAGTGACGTGGCGTGGGAAAATCAGATGTGTTGCCGTTTTTTATTGTTAGAGTTAAGCCTATATAATAAATGTTACAATAAATTAAATTACGAGTTTTGTTTACTTCCAGTGCTACGTTACTTGTATTGTAACTCGATTCTGCGGTTCTTCTCTAAAAAAATCTTTATAATGGAGTCATAAAATGTAGGCATTTCCTTAACATTTTGTAGAATAGATTTTTCTGTAGATACAAGAGCTAGTCCAGACAATCCCTGAGTGTTCCGCTGGTAAGTAAGTATGCGGCGAAGGGCTGAAAACGATCTTTCTGCAGCGGCACTTGTTACAGGAATAGTAAGAATCAAGGCGCACAATTTCGTAACTTCCGATAACGCTTGAGTGAGTCCATTGGCATGCAAGTATAGATTTAGATCGCGCACTGACTTGGCTCTAAATTCGGAGGAATCGTATACATACGAAAGTTAATTTTTTAAACGAACTATATTAATCAATTTTCCGTAAGTGTTTATTAACACGTTAAATGATTTATCCGGAAAACATTTAGTAAAATCGGCGTAGTTTTCGCAATAAAACAAGACAAAAATATCTAGTTTGTCAATATCAGAAAATTTAACAGTGATCTGGGCCTTCAGTGTGTCAATTATTTCAAAGAAATGCCGTCTGTAGGAAGCTTTCTTATGAGAAGCAATGTCTTTGGACACGGCGTTTCTTCAAGTTCACTTAAATTTTCTATTTTTTTGCCATACTTTATTAAAACTATCACGTAATGTTGTGAGGTCATTAAGAAAGTCACCGATTTTCTTTTTGCAGTATCTCACATCAGATATTTTGTGCTGTAAAACGTTGAACAAAACATCACATTTTGGAAGTACAGCATAAAACACTTTGAGTAAAAAATTAAAATCAAAACTAATAAGTTTCTGATAATAATCTGCTGAACACATCCCACTCCTCGCTGTCTTCTCCCATTGACTTGAAAAGTCTCAACAGTTCGGGTTTGCAATAAAAGTCACATCAATCGTCCTGCTTTTGTAATACCGCCTGGTATTAGACACTGTCGGGAGACGGTTTTTGACTTCACGATCAAAAGCGTTAGTTGTACTGGAGGATTTTGTGAAAAACGAAGAAAATCCTGATATCGTTTGAAAAAATACTTTATATTCTTTTATAAAGTCAACGGATTTTTGTAAAACTAGATTAAGCCTATGAGCATAGCAATGGACAAATAAGACTTCTGTTTCTAAATAGGCCTACTTTTCTTTAACGAGAGTTTGAAGTCCGCGCTTATTGAACCAGACATTACGGGTGCACCACAAGTCTGTGCGATTACTTTTTCACTCCATTGAAATTGGTATATGGTGTCAAATAGAATAGCAGATAGCCGAGCGGCGGTTCGGTCGCAACTGACATCCGTAAATCCTAAAAATCTTTCCTCAACTTTTCCTTCGGAAGTTACATAACAGAAAGCGGTTGACAGTTGTGATTTAGTCGAAATATCAGTTGTTTCGTCCATAATTACAGCAACAAAATTAGAACCCTTCACTTCTTCTTTAATTTTGTTTATCAAAAACCGAGAAATGGACTCAATAATATTATTTTGAATACCATTACGTTCCAGAAAACACAGTTGCAGTTTGTAAATGATGGTGTAATTTATCGTCAGTTTCAGCGAGTAAATTTAATAACTCTATATAATTTCCCTTATTAACTGAATTATCGGGTTCATCATTACCTCTAAATGGCAATTCTTGTTGTGCTAAAAAACATGTACCACTTATTACACGTTCTAAAATATACCTGTTAATTTTCATTATATTTATCTGTAACTTGTTTAAATGCGATACTCAATGAAAAATCAAGTCTTGTGTTGCCAAATTTTGCCAAAGCACAAACTGAAGAGATAAGATTTTCGAATTCTCGTGACGACTACGCACAGTTCGAAAATTATCCATGTTTCCGACACCATCACTATTCGACGCAGTTTTTTCTGCTGAAAACAAAAGACATGGTTAACAAAATAGTTTCAGCAATTTTGTACCAAGGGAATTCAGTATGCCACGCAGAATTAAAGTGCCGATTATAGCCGCTAGATGATTTCGATTTTAACTTCAAATCGAGAGTAGGCTTGCCTTTATTAATAACGTCTCTCTTGTCCATAAGTATGTGAACTAAAAGATTTTGTCAATAAATTTTCTATAGTGCAATTGCATTCAGATTCAGAGGCGGGAAGGGAAATTCCTAATTCGGTGGAAAGAAACAGACGCCATTATATTTACCACAATCACACCACACACCATAAGACATAAACCGAAACACTAAAAAACTGCTTAACGATACCACATTTATCACAAAAACTCAATAAATCAGAACAGAAATGATAAACTATTGAGTAACAATGTCCTTAAACCGTAGTGGAGAAAATGCGAACTGTTAACGGAGTAACAACACAACTGACAATTTTGCCGGCCACGTGAATGGCAACTGCAGAGACATATGACTGCAATCCCCTCTTCTGGTTAAGAAAATGCTAGACACCAAGGTCAACGAACTCTACATGCTAGTGTAGTGCCGCTGAACTCGGCCGGCAACACGCTATTCGAAGACGACCAGCAGTTTTAATTAGAGTAATGCAATGCAATACGTCGGCAATCAGTAACTAGAATCGAAATTCACTAATAATTAATATAATAGTAGTATTTTCTCGTATTTAATATAAATAATTCTATTCTCTTTAAATTTCATTTTCGTATTGTTACCGTCGGCAACAACGGCTACATGCCCCTAAATTGCTACTGGCAGTACATAGAATAATTTGTACTCAGGATTGAATAGTGTTTCCGTGCAATCCAGATTTGCATTTAAAAGTATACTGGTGTGTAGGAAAACATTACATAAGTATAGAATATATACATAAACTTATAAAACTATAATAATCAGCTCTTTCATAAGATTTTTTTTTCGTAAACATTATAAACAAAAAAGAAACTACATTTTCAACTTCTTCTTTTTCTCCTTCTTCATCTCGCAATCTCAATCCTACTATTGTGGGCTCCTTCTTCTTTTTTCTTATGGTGAACCGGTTTCAGTAGTGTACCAGGTGCTTTTTCTTTCCGCGGGGGGTTTATAACAATCCTTCTTTCATCCAATCTTATCGAATCCTCACCATGAGGGACTCTTTCAGTCTACAGTGTTCTCCTCCAGCACCATATCTCACAATATCCAGCTCCTCAGGGTCCAGCTTTCTGCATATGCTCCAACTGTAACTTTTATGTTTTTCCCTGACTTCCAGGGACACGTTCTGTACGCCAAAAGGGATATTTCTTTAAAAAATTCTTCTCTTGATTGTGCAATTCTACTTTTACAACACCGGTGCACTTCTCATCTCATGCAATAAAGTTGTCAACGTGCACTAGCTTCCTGCCGTCCACAAATATCTCAGCCTTCTGTTTTACATTTCTGAAACATTTCATGACATTTGTTTTCTTATTTATCATCATGTTGCATATATGTTTTAGGATCTTATTCATTTGGTGAAATGCATTCTGTAGTTCTTCCCCGTTGTTTCCTAAAAGCGGAATATCATCTGCAAAACGGATGGTTTTATAGTGTACGCCATTGATTAATATTCCATTGTTGTTAGTTTCCATAAACTCCTTCTCCGCGTCACCAACATACAAGTCGAATAGTAGTGAGGATAATCCACAACCTTTTGATATGTTTGCTTTGGGTCCATCCCGGCTTACGAGAGCTCTCTGGTTCTTGTAGAGTTGCAGGATAATTCTTCTATCCCTATAGTCTACCTTGAGGACTCTGAACATTATATTCCGATTTTCCGATTGATGTTGTCAAATGCCTTTTCAATGTCAACATGATTTCTTTGTTAAGTTCCAGAGTTAAGTCTCCAATATTATTCGCAGCGGCAATAAGGCTTCTGGCATTCCCTAATTTCTGCGAAAACCAAATTGATCCTCTTGTATACTACCAAGTCGTTATTGGTTCATTAACTTCTTTCTAACTACTTGATGAGCTAACTACTAGCTCAATCTGTAGTTCATCATTTCCCAACCGTTCCTCCTGCCCGTGATTCGACATCTTGAATCCAGTATTTCTTGATGTCAGTACCCAATCCTGACGTCCGTCCGCTGACCGCTGATACTCTACTACCCAACGTCACCCACCCCCGTGGAGTATTCATTCACCGACTAACATAAAATTTCCTGTAATTATTTTTCACACTATAAGCTAAATGATGATTATATCACAGGTTGTTTTACTCCCCTAAAATTCTCTTCCTTCTGAAGATCGATCGCCTGTTCAATCTACATGTTGAACAGTTGCGGATGACGAAACACAACCGTTTTCCTCTATGCGCATTTCTTATTATTTCCACGCTTTGATGTGTGTAGAACTCGAATATTCTCCTTCTAGCCCCGTCGTTGAGTCGGATGGATTTAAATAATTTTAAAACGTTTGCGCGCTAAGCGACAATGTCAAAAGCATTTTCTAAGTTTGAAAAATCTAAAAATGACGAGTGAACGTCTCTCTTTTTTGCACGCGAACGTAGTTTAAAGCTAATTTGCAAGAACACAATTACTAAAGGTCAGTAAATTCAAAATTCAATTAACCTTATGAAATACATCACTTGTTTTGTCTTAAATTTTATCGGACAATAAAAAAATCAAAACAAATTAGGCCTAATCAATTAGTTAGGCCTAATTTCTAAAATCAAATCGGTCATTAAAACATAATTCGTAATTAAGAATCTGTGTATGTGTGTGTTTACATGTGTGTGTACGTATGTCCTTATGATTACCTCTTCTTCGTTTTATAAGGAAAGAATGTCTCTTATCAGTTTTTGAATTGCAAGTAATCTCTTTACGACTCCTAGTCTACAGTATATTGTTACAGTGTTACACCATTACACAACATTCTACGTAATGTTTGTGCGTACATTATCTCAACATGCGTTAGCCAGACTGTTCCAGACTTCGCCGGGCGCGCGCACTGTGTCAAGGCCTCAAGCAATTACGCTCTAGTGTAGCGCTGACGCGTAGTATAGATGATTCTGGAATTTCAGCGGGGTATAAATATAGGCATTCTGCGACGCTCAGTTCAGTTTTAGTGGCGATTTATTCCAGTGCGGTTCGAAGTATTGTAATGAAGTGTTATGTGTTTTATAATTGTGCGGGATTATGTATATTAATACACATTGGGTGTCTCTTACTGTTTATTTAGACACTGCTTATAGAATGTTCTATATAAAATGCATTGGTGGTTGACGTAGTTTGGCTAAAACGTTATCGTGCAACCTAGACTATTCTAGTCACTGACGTGTGTTGGTTAATGACGTCATTACCTATATATAGGATAGTAGTGGACGGAGTCGATGATCAGTTTTGATTGTGAGTTCAGTGAATAAAGTTTGGTGTTGATGTGTGTGTTTAATACGACATATGTGGATCAATATTATATTTCTGTGTTATCTTTTTGTTTGTATAAATTACGGTTGTGTCAATAATCGATATCACAATTGTGAATGGAAATTGTATTTTCTGTGTTATATTTTTATTTGTGAAAAGTAATTTTGATAACGGTAAATAAAGAAGGTGTCGACAGTGATACGAGCGTCTAGCAATCTTCGTCAAAATTCGCTTTTTTCTTCCGTTTTCTCTACTTCGTTTTCACAGTTCTGTACGTTACATCGTCTAGGTTAGATTTCTCCTTTCTCTCCTTGTCATTAATCCTGCAGTCTGTCTTTTTACTGTTCGTATTTCTAACCCACAAATGATTAGCAACAGACACTACCGTGATCTTATTCCTTGGCAATCGCGTCTCCGCTCTTTATTAGTTCTTGAACATTATTCAGATAATTTCTAACTCGCGCGTACACATCCCTCTTATATAACGTAATGTTATCTAAATGTACAATTTGTTTACTTGAGCCGCTAATCGTTAAGTGTTGTATAGCTCGCGACCTCGTATGCGCACGTGTTCCCACTTCCCGACACTGCCTCTCTGCACCAATCGTACTTCACCGCTTTGTGTCCGCGTTGACGCCGCGCTGTCACGATTACCATTGCCTATCACTTTCAATGTACCCTTTGTCGTCGTCATTCTGCTTTCATGACGTGCGGACACATGTGTAACTACACTGATGCGAGATAAAAAATTAATTACGATTGATAACAATTGCTTTGATACGGCTTAAATAGGGGAGTTATAACAGTTAACGGTTTTGTTTTAATACTGGGGTTGGGTGGTGCTGAAGGCTTTTGTTGCATAATTGAAATTGGCTTTTGGTGAATAACTTGCCAGAATGTGTAGTTTAGAAATTGTGCCATATATTGTATATGCCCTACGTCCGAGCCTACTACACCTTGGCCACGTGGGGAGCGGGCAACAGCTATTACTCTGTAGCTGGCTAACAGGGCAATGGTCCGTGGAGGCTACCGCTTGGTAGAAAGGGAGGTGGCTCTCCCACGGTCCTCTAGCTGGGTTTACTCTTTTTCCACTTACTTTGAGTAAGACCCTTCTCTTTTGTCTTTTCTGTCTGGCCTCTCTTGGTCAACTCTTGTTCTTTCCGACCCTGACGCTATTAGGTTACCGAGGGCTAGGGGTCTTTCAGTTTCATATTTCTATTACTCTATACTTATTGGATAAACATTAAAGCAATGGAGAAAACAAATAAAGGAATGACTACCCCAGGTGGCAGATCAGGTAAAAACCTGGTAAATCCACCCTCTTCGGAGGT
Organism: Magicicada septendecula; assembly: GCA_034769895.1. Lineage (NCBI taxonomy): Eukaryota > Metazoa > Arthropoda > Insecta > Hemiptera > Cicadidae > Magicicada > Magicicada septendecula. The sequence continues at coordinate 352,432,816 of CM068376.1, forward strand.
CGGCCCCACGGATTCTGGGGGGGGGGGGTGCCAGCTATTGCTTGGTGAGGATCCGTTTAGAAGAGGTTCGTTGGTGGCAAGGTCTCCGCCAACTAATATAAACTGTAGCTTGGAAAAACAAAACGCACAGATACCAACACTGGAAGTCCCAGAGGACACAATAAGCAGACTGCAGGCTCAGCTTAATTCTGCTTATAACGAAATCAGACGACTACAGGAAGAAATCAAGAAGTTACAGCCTAGGGTATCCTATAGTCCAGCCAACTCGGAAGAAGAGGAAGAAATCGTGGCCAAAGAAACTGCTTGGATACTGGAAAGAATAAAAAACGTAAAAGGAAAACTATGGAATCATCAGAAACACCGAAAACCAGTCCAATAAACAAAAGTAAGAGGACTAAAGAAAATGTAAAAAAATCGGCTAAGCCACCGCCAGTGATACTGAGCAATGTGGAAAATTATATAGAAATAAGTCAGAAACTGAAATCAAAAGATCTGAAATTTAACACCAGCATGATGAACAACAATCAGCTGAAAATTAATGTAGACACAGAAATGGAATATAGAGAACTGACAAAACTCCTAAAAGAAAGTAAGTGGGAATGGCATACTTATGAAAATAAACAGACCAGACCAATAAGAGTCATGGCACGTAACTTGCATCCAACATGCAAATCAGAAGAGATTAAAGGGGAGTTATTGAATAGAGGATATAAAGTCCTTGAAGTAGTTAATAAAATTAGAAAGACTAAAGTTGAAGGCAAGGAAAAAATCATACATTTGCCATTATTTATGCTAACGTTTGACAGATCAGAGGATATAAAAAAAATATTTGATATTCAATATTTATGTCATATGAAAATCAAAATTGAAGCTCTCAGGAATAACAAACTGATACCACAGTGTAAAAGGTGTCAAAGATATGGTAACACTCATAAGTATTGCCAACATGGACCTATCTGTGTTAAATGTGCAGGCAATCACAGGACCATCGATTGCCAGCAAGAACGAGATGTGCTACCAAAGTGTTCAAATTGTGCAGAAGCACATCCTGCTAGCTACAGGGGTTGTTTGGTTGCACGTGAACTTCAAATAAGACGCAATAATTTAATAAGTGAGAGACGACCTAAAAAACCTCAACCAAGGACTTTCACAGCTAATAAAATCAATAGTGAAATGTCCTTTGCTCAAGCAGTTAAAGCTAACAAGAGTTTAGTTCAAAATGATGATTCATCAATGGTGCAAATGATGCAGAATATGATGGACATGATGAAAATAGTCATGGATAGACTAGATAGATTAGAAGCCAGAAATCCGGGCACAATCCCACAGAGAACTAATCAATGGACCAGAAAGACCTAAGGATAGCTACCTGGAATGCCAACGGTATCCAGAACAGAAAGCAAGAAATAGAATTATTCCTCAAGGCACAAGACATTGATATATGTCTAGTATCAGAGACACACTTAACAAATCAGTCATGCATAAAAATAAATGGATACCAGGTATATCAAACAATTCATCCGGATAATAAAGCCAAAGGAGGAAGTGCTATTATTATTAAGAATAGGATTAACCACTATGAGGAGTGTCACCTTCAGACTGCAGAAATCCAACTCACTGTAGTTGGAATCAAATCCACCAAGCAAAAACTAATCGTTGGTGCGATATACTGTCCTCCAAGACACAACCTAAAGGAGTTAGATTACAAGAAATTTATATTACACCTGGGTGAGAGATTCATTGTAGGCGGAGACTACAATGCTAAACATGTAGATTGGGGATCCAGATTAACAACAACTAAAGGTAGCGAGCTTAATAAAGCAATACAAGAAATAGGTTGTAGCTTCCACAGTACAGGCAAACCTACTTACTGGCCCACAGACCCTAATAAAATTCCAGATCTATTAGATTTCTTCATATCAAGGAGGGTCTCGCAGAACTTTATTGATATCGTGGAGAATTTTGATCTTGACTCTGATCATTCAGCAGTAATCCTGACGCTGAGTGAAAGGATAATAAAAAAAGTAAACAAACCAAGCCTAGTTAACAAAACTACTGATTGGGAAAGCTTCAAATTAGAACTTGAAGGCAAGATACAACTAAATGTCCAGTTGAGAACTAAGCAGCAATTAGAAATAGAAGCCGAGAAGTTTAATTATAATATTCAAACTACAGCCTGGAACAATACGAGAGAAATCACCCATGGAATTGTTGGTAACAACTATCCTAGAGAGATCAGGGAACTTGTCAAAGAAAAGAGGCGAGCTAGAAGAAAATGGCAACAGTCTCGTGACCCAAATGATAAAACTGTACTTAACAACAAATCGCAACAACTAAAGCGTGTAATACAGAAGTTAAAAGAAGCATCAATAGCTTCCTATTTGGAAAATCTAACACCAGATGCAGATACAGAGTACTCGTTGTGGAAAGCAACGAGGAAGCTTAAAAGGTCGATCACTCAAGTACCACCTATTAGAAAAAGCGACGATACATGGGCTAGAGATAATAAAGAAAAAGCTGAAGCGTTTGCTGAACATCTAGCTGACATTTTTAAGCCAAATAATACCCAGTCAGATACAGAGCTAGATGAAGATACAAATCATGAAGAGGAGGACATTCAACTGGTCACCCCAAAAGAGGTAGCTAAGGAGATCAAGATAAACTTGAACCCCCGAAAATCACCTGGCTTTGACCTCATTACAGGTGAGATCTTAAAGCAGTTACCTAAGAAAGGGATTGTTATGCTTACATATTTATTCAATGCGGCACTTAGGCTAAAGCATGTTCCTAGTGTCTGGAAGGTGGCAGAAGTTATTATGCTACGTAAACCAGGCAAACCGCCAAATGAGGCCAAATCATATCGGCCCATATCACTGTTGCCAACTATATCAAAGCTTTTTGAAAAACTTCTGTTGCAAAGGCTAAATCGAGTAATAGAGAGAAAAAAGCTGATACCAAATCATCAATTCGGGTTCAGACAAAAACATTCCACAATAGACCAAGTACATAGAATAACAGACACAATAGAGAAAGCACTAGAAAAAAAGCTAATCTGCTCGACAATCTTCCTCGATGTGGCTCAGGCCTTTGATAAAGTTTGGCATAAAGGTTTAATACATAAACTTAATAAAATGCTACCAAAACAATATGTTGACGTGTTAAAATCATATATATCGGAAAGATTATTTAGAGTCAAACAGGAAGATGACTATTCTGAGCTAAGAGAAGTGAGGGCAGGTGTGCCCCAAGGGAGTGTTTTGGGGCCCATCCTCTACTTGTTGTTTACATGTGATCTGCCGCAGCCAGAGAATGTGTCTGTTGCTACTTTCGCTGATAACACAGCTATAATGGCGAGTGGTTCGACCTTAGGTGAAGCTACCAACATGCTTCAAGATGCTAGTGATCAGGTACAGCAGTGGACTAGGAGATGGAAAATTAAGCTTAATGAACTGAAATCTGTCCATATCAATTTTACAAACAAAAGAATAGAAAACAGTCTTCCAGTTACCTTAAATGGTGTTGTAGTACCATATGCAAACACTGCCAAATATTTGGGGATGACCCTGGATGCAAAGCTACGATGGAAGGAGCACATCAGAAAAAAAAGGACAGAGCTTGGTCTCAAATATAGACAACTGTATTGGCTCTTGGGACGAAATTCTCAGTTGTCAATACACAACAAAATTATGATATATAACCAAATTCTGAAACCAATTTGGCTTTATGGAATTCAACTGTGGGGTTGTGCGAAAGAAACGAACATTAGATGTATTCAAACCTTCCAGAATAGAGTGCTACGGAACATGGTAAGTGCTCCATGGTACATCAGAAATAGTGATCTACATCGAGACCTTAGGATCCCTGATGTCGCCAGTGAAATTAAAAGGTTTGCTGCTAAGCACGAATCTAGACTACACCAGCATATCAATGTAGAAGCTATTCAACTGCTTGACAACGCCAATACAGTGAGAAGGCTGAAGAGAACTAAAACTTTTGAATTAGTGTAGTGCAGTGTGTGCAGAAATCTAGAAAGTAATATACAGTACACCAGTGGGCGACTGTATAAGTAACTTAAAATTATAACAAACATTAGATGTAAATTGATGGTTGGTCTTTTAGACCAGTTTCAAAACAAAAATATATATATATATTGTATATGTTAAACTAGTAACTGATAGGCCTATTTGTATATTTGAGAGAAACACGATATGCTACGTGAAGTCTCATTGGGATTTACCTGTTCTCCAACTGAACTTATAAAATAAAGCAGACAAACGAAACACGATTGCTCAGCACAATACAGGGTGATTCAAAAAGGGCTTTACAACTTCGAAAGCTTATAGAAATTTATTTAGATGTCTTACAGAGTCGGTTGAGTTGCCATTTTAAAGCAAAACACATCACGTTTTTCATCAAAGAGTCATATTTGTTCGATGTGAGCACCATTTTTGATACAGCAGACCACGGTATCCCACCTGAAGTCAATTTCAATCCCAACTTGAGCCAGTACGTTGGGTGTCACTTCTGCAACTGCGGCGTAAATGTGATTTCTCAGCTCAAGGAGACCATCAGTTAAAGGTAGAACAAACAATCGATCTTTAATGAAACCCCAAAAGAAAAAGTTAAGAGGGGTAAAATCTGGGGAAAGAGGTGGCCATGGAATAGGCCTAGCAAGGCCAACCAACGACATGGGAATCGGTTATCAAGGAAATCCCGGACGTGTCAGCTGAAGTGAGGCGGTGCCCCGTCATGTTTGGTGGTAAAGTCGGCGTTGGTGGTCATTTTCGTTTAACTGTGGAATGAGGAAGTTGTCAAGCATATCCAGATACACGATACCATTTATGTTTTTCCACTTAAAAAAGAGCGGGCCATGCACTATAAATTTGCTGAGGGCTCAGAAAACACTCACTTTTGGGCTGTCACTCTCATGCTGCAATGTTTCATGTGGATTTTCGCTACCTCAGATCCTGCAGTCGTAGGTGTTTACCTTACCACTGATGTGAAATGCCGACTCATCGCTAAAGATTACATTGTCCAGAAATGTCTTATCGGCTCCTATTCTGCACAGAAGTGTTGACGACTGACTTTATCTGCTTCACTATTTTTTTGTAACATGGGAAGTTTGTATGCTTCCAAAACCCACCAAACGATCGGTTGTGGTATTCCAGTAAACTGTTGACCTACTTTACCATACTCAGTACAAAAATTACGTTGGATTATAATATCTGATTTTGTTTCATGAGACCAAACCACACAACGAACCATCGTTTCCGCACCAGTGAAAGTAGCCATTTTTAACAACAATGGTGCTAGCGCTTCTGGTGGCTGCATTTCGAACTACGGCTCTACCTCATTTAAACCTGGATGTGCTTTGCTTTAAAATGACACTCAACCAACTCTTTAAGTTATCTGAATGAATTTCTATATGCTTTCAAAGTTGTATAGTATTTTTGAATCGCCCTGTTGTATACTTGGTCGATCAACCTGAGGTTCTGGACCTCCCAAAGGTTTGTAAAGTTCAATCTGTGTGCTAAGAACCTATTTTTCCATTTCTTATGTTACATAATCCCTAGTTCATTATAAATATACGTTCGGTGACGCTGGAATCAACGAAACCGTAACCCTCAAATATTTTATACAGAATTTTAAGGTTGATGAAGTCTTGTTATACGCACTGACGATAATAAAGTTCTGTTTATTACAGAAATCGCTATAAAAAGATTTGGTTTGTCGCGGTTTTTTCTGATCGTTAGTTAGCCAATCAAAGAAGAACTGCTATTGTATGCTCAAGGCTATGACGTCTTAATATTTCTCTTATCAGATAATAATTTATGTTTGTAACCGATTAGCGCCGCCAATTATCATTGCCCATTGACTACTTTATGAGTGTAACTATGCGTGCCAATCGCAGCGAGTTTTATAGAACAGAAGAGAGTTCAACTGTAAGTGCACGTCACAAATGGAATGAAGCAAAACCAACCAACTACTGTCTCGAATAACAAAAGGAGGATTTTACCAAAACAAAAACCAAAAGAAAATTTGAAATTTTTTAAACGCTGACACGTTACGTCTATTTCTTATCAGAAGGAAAGTTTGTCACTTGCCAAAAATGTTACTACACGCAAACTAACAAAGAAATTTCATGAAATGGACCGTTTGTTCTTGAAAAATGTTAAAGTTATCTGTTCAAATTTACGTCTAAAACCATATTCAAACTTTAAGGAATGAAATGGTGAACGAATTTTTGTAAATCGAATCAGCAGTTTTTGACGTTAGCCCGGACGATGAAACAAACAAACAACTGTACCTCTTTATAATAGTAGTATACAGATGTTCCGTTTTCTATGAAAGACGTTATCTCCTGAAACATCAAATTTCGTGTAATAATGAGAAAGGCGCTTCCTGACGATTTGCCACCTCACACTCACACCTCATACCCTAACCGAAATTATAGAGAACAAAAGACTGTGAGCATATGATGGCCAGTAGAACTGGAGTATTGAAATTGAGCCCTTAAAGTTAATCTGTTAACCAATTTAAAAGTTTTTGAAGCTGTGAGTTCTTCGTATGTATGACTCTTAAGCCGAGAAAAGCATGGAGGGCCACAAGTAGTTTTTCATATTTTATTTTATTATCATCATTATATTTATTTTTTTCGTTAATTGATAATGGATAACAATATGTAAAGCCTCTTGCAAACGAAGCTCACAAACTCTCTGAAAACCGTTTAACGTTGCAAGGGATGTTGACAGATACTAATTTTGTCAAATTATTAAAGATACCCAGTTTGTATTTTGAATGAAATTTCTCGTAATTTGATACTCCCACATAAAGTTTCACAAATTTTTCCAAATTTTGACTTCTATTTTTGGGCCGTCGTGGTCCAAATTAACAAAGAAAACACTGTGGGTTTGCCTGATATCCGACAAGGATTTTATAATTCCTTCAAAACTATGATCCACTTTTGGACACTGGTAGATTGTCTTTAGTTTTTACCCCTCAATAATATGAACATTTTATTGAAAATCTTCCCCTCCCGCGCCCTATTATTTGGAAGGATCAATATCTGAAAAAAGGATCAATCTCTGTTGTGTGCTCTCTGAAAACAGGTTGAATCATTCAGAATATATCGTGAGATGTACAATGGATAACGGTAGAGTTAAAACCGAGAACCCGCTTCGCTCGTTCAAATATTACTTAATATAAAAGTGAATTATGGAATTAAAATATGAGTACCATGCTATGCAATACTACACGAAGCATAATGAAGAAACAGCTCAAGTACTGGTATCAACTGAAAACAATTTTTTTTTAATTCATCGCAGACAAAAGTATTGCCAAACGGACGAACAGAAATGGAAAACATTTTAGATACAAGAAACAAAATTAAATCACAGATCTCTGTAAAACGATAAGAAAATGTCTGAAACAAGAAATTCGACTATAAACCAGGAAATGACAAAATATAAAAGAATAAAAGTATAGTGGCTGCAAATGGAGAGATATTGTATGGACAAAAACTGTGTCGGTCATTAAGCAATGAATTCTAAGTGAGACGCTTAAGCAACAGATAACTGTATAAATTGCAACATAAAATGGATATAACCACAAAATAATTGATAACATGGAAAACAAAATTAATCAAAAAATACTAAATAATTTTTAATAAATTATACAACACTGTCAACACAACACACTGTCACACACACTGTGACACACTGTCAAAACTGTCACCATAAAACCAAAAAACCACTCACCACCATACCACTAGTACCACTAGTAGTAGTAGTAGTGGTATGGTACTGGTATGGTATGGTACTGGTATGGTAGTAGTGGTGGTGGTGTCACTATTAACCATAAAATTGCAAAATTAATTAAAAACCAAAATATAATAATTACCTTTATAGTAATAAAACACATTTTAACAGAACCGCACTTAAAACAAGTAGGCTAATTTAATTCAAGATTTGGATGATGTATATAAAATTGAATGAACTGAATGTAATAAATTTTATGCAGCTCAAACTAAAAACCGTTTAGAAGAAAGATTTATTCAAAACAGTAACTCATATTTGAAACCGGAAATTTACAAATCAAATTTAGCTACTCACTCAGTTGTAGTACACATTCCCTTTAAATGATATTAACTTTAAACACATTTCCAAGGGTCCAAAAAATTACCCTATGGAAAAATTTGTAAATGTTTAAACAGAAAATAAATAATAAATTATTACCTGAACAAATCCAAACCAAAACAAACCAATAATATTTTCAAAATTACTAGTTTAATAAAATAATAAATATTTACATTATATTTCTATATTTATTTATATAATATATTTTATATAGATATAAAACATACGTTAAATACAGTCTATATGAAACAGCAAATAATAATAATTGGTTTAGAAATTTTATTAATATATGCTAACATTAATATTAATATAAAAATTTATTAATATATAGGGTCTATAGTCTGAAGTTTACAGTTGATCCTGTTGAAACAGTGTAAAAATATATAAATATATTCTTGCAAAATACAAGTAATGTTTACTATTAATAATAATTGTACAAATGAAATATAATAAAGGATTTTACACACAAAAACTGAAATTAAAGTTTTGTCGACGTATTGACAAATATTAAATGGTAATGACATGGTGGAAGCAGAAATGTTTTTGTATGGAGCAATTACTAAGCTGCAATGCTATACAGCCGACGTTTCAATAATGTGGTTTAATAGTTAATAGTAGAACGGTATGATTTTAAGGGTTTAATACAACAAAATGGAAATAGATAATTTGTAAACTCAGCAACAAAGAGACAGTGATGAAGCAGGATTTACGGTACATCTACAAGCACGTTGAAGTGAGTGATCTAATCTACAGAATAGCTTACTAAAGGCGTCGGAAGAACAAGGATTAAGAAAAGAATATTTTAAAAATCATCAATTTCAGCAAAGATGAAACCAAAAATGGTGTGTTCCGGTCCCGAGCAGGCTGGTCACTCCACGCCCCACACCACACGCCCTTTTGGCCATGCGGTAGTCATCCATTCGGATAAGATTTTCCAAACATTTTAGCTGATATAATCGTACCGAGTATACACATAATATTCAGTTCCTGCCTTAAATCGACGTTTCTTTTGCGATCTTGATGATTATATTCTGCCACGAGTGAGAAATCTCATTTCGGCCGCTGGCATACAATTGGCCTGTGATTTCGTCAAATATGGAACATAAATTTACAAATTCTCTCTGAAATATAAACAATCTCAGATAGGTGGGGGGGGGGGAGACATGGGAAGGTGGGCCTATTACAGTATTGTAGGAGTGTGTCTTCAGACGATTAGAATGGAAAACAAAGGAATTAAATAAACAGACTATACATTTCGAATCTGAGAGTTGCAATTGACGTAGTGTTTTTACTGAACATATTTTGCAGATGGAATAATCTTAATGACAGAAGTAAAATGGTTAGTACAAAAAATAAGTATACATCATAAACATAAGCAGAGAAGTTAAGTACGACAATTAGGTTGCAGCCCAGCGTATGTCCACTCTATACTGTTGCTTCGTCTGTCAGACTACTCGTCTGATAATTTTGTGCCCTCCACTCTTCCAGTTTGCATATACTTGCCCTCGAGAGAGGCCCGATAGTGCGTTTGTGTGTCGAGTGCGTCGTCTCGCCATTAGCTTGTACGTTAGTTTTTCGGCCCGAATCGTTTCGAACTTTTAACATAATATCTCGCATTTTATAAATTATGTTCATGTTTTTTTCGTGTGTCGTTAAAGGGGAAGCATTTTAGATAGTTGTAAATATTTTGTGCATTTATTTTTATTATACTGCGTTATCAGATGTCAGATGTCTTGCAGCCAGAACAAGACGATGGCCTCTGTGCATGTTTTACGGAATGATAAACATCATGTTAGTGAACAGTTATGTTATTTATGTGAACAATGCTGTAAAAAATCGGGAAAAGCCAGTTTGTAGACGAATTTTTTCTAAAAACATTCATTGCGAACTAGTACGACCCCGCGAGTACAGCGCCGAGTTCAAGTGACAAATCTTCGCCAGTCCATTGCTGATATACTTGGTGTCACAGTTTCTACACCTCAGAGCAACATTGATTCAGAAAATCAAGGAAGGAAAATATGTGCATATTGTCCAGCGAAGAAAAGACGAATGACAAAATACTTTTGCGGCCGCTGTACCAAGGCAATGTGTGGAAAACATCAAGGAAAGTGGTGTTTTCAATGTACTGAGAAAATGTCAGTTTTGTAAAAATAATTTAAACATTATAAATTTCCATTATTAATATAATTAAATAAATTCTGAACATAACAAATACGTTTTTTTTATTAAAAACTACCCGTCGTCTCACAGACGAAACGTTAGCTTTATAGACACGTTATCTTTCTAGGGATAAGCAAGAGCGGCCGGTTTTGAAGTCAGTTACAGTGGGCTATTTCTTTAGTGCGGAACAAGTCATTAGTAGAAAGTGACTATTGTGTTATAATTAATGCGGAACTCTATTACTTGACTCTATTATTACAAGTAATATAATAATAGTACCTTGTTGATTACAAATTGGTATTTATCACTAATTATATTTGGTAATTAGTGACTTCATTGGTGTCTGTAATTTGTTTCCACTATTCCATGTGAGACCGTCGTAACAAATGCAGATCAACCTTTGGAGGATTCTGGTCAGTTTGTACAGAGGTTATCATTTGTATAGAATGGATTATTGAAACATTACAACATGTAATATGACTGGAAAATGTATTTATTTATAATATGAGAGTGGTTCTCCCCGCTTAAATACTAATCCCTTCATATAGCTGTGGCAACTACTAAACGTGAACAGAATAACTATTCTTTCTTGTATGATATCTTATACTGAATTTATAAAATATAACTTCTGTTTCAATTAATAATTTGATTTGTTATGTTATTTAGTACTTTTATATCTTTGATCAATGTAAAAACATACTGATTAGGTCTATATCAGACAGGTATAAATCAATTATAATGTTGTCATTTATTGAATCTATCTTGAAAAGTACAAATTTTATTAAACGTAAATTCACGAAGATGTTAAATTACATGTCGCATACTTTATTAACTAATCTCTTATTTTTAAACAAATTTCACTATTTTGCACAAATCTATTCCAAAAATCTATTTCACCTTTAAAACTTTCTTTCATCCGCTTATAGCTTTATAATTTGTAATAATTTTAGTATAGGACACTGAAATTAAAGAAAATATTCTGATATAAAGGCATTTCATTTTACAAAAATTGGATTTCTGTATTTTATAACATTACTTTAAATGAAATTCTTAACTGGCGTCGGTTAATTCTTAATTAGAATCACCGTACTATTGTGCAGTTAACCGAACAATTTATAATTTCAAATTACATCATTAGGTACTGGGAAAGTAACATTAAAAAAATAAGTGTATTTGTTTTTGATGTTAAATACTTACGGGGAAATCTGGTTTTACTCATGTTCAATGGTTTCTACTCATTCGTAAAAAAATTAACGGAAATGTTTACACTGGTGGCACTCATCTGTCAACCTTTCAACTCACAACATGTTACATAATACTGGCGCCGCGAAGTCAGCAGTACCTGTGTGGGTTCTCAGCTTGTGTCAGCATCACACACATAGTTGCGCTTTTATTTCTGCTGGCCAAAACAAAAAAACAGCAAAATGACTGAGCAAAGATCATGTTAAATACTTCATCTTCGATCGAAGTCTACAAAACAAACGTGGTACAAGCAGCTTACCATCGCATCGTGAGAAAGAATCGTGTCAGGATTACAGTCTTATGGCCAACCATCATTTGTACTATTCCCATATAAATAGAAGGATGCCTCTATCCCTGAAATATTATTGGAACGTTAAGAACTTCTACATTACCACGGAGATGATTCTCCACATTTGTCCTGTGAAGAATAGGCGCGTCTTCCGCACACGTGTCTTCGTTGAACGAGCGTTTAAACTCGACCGTTTGGCATTTGCCCGTCTGTCTACTCCAAATGCTACACCGGACCTGGAGCAGGACATTAGCACTTTGGTGGAACTGCCTTACTTGATTTGACCGACTACCCTCAGAAGGAAAATATGTAAAGGAAAAATTGAAAAGAACACCCCTAGCCCTCGAGTGCTCTGACATCGTCAGGCCTTTAAAGGCAAAACGAAAACTAGCCAAAAAAGACATTTTACGGCAAAGAGACTAACATGTTGTAAGTGGAATCAATACCAGTCCATAACGATAGACCTTAGAGACATAAATTAAATAGGGTAGAGCTGTGACCGCATCTACCCTAACCGTCTGTGACCGTCACATTTCTAAAGCATTTTTAAATCCAAGTAAAAATTGTATGTTTACCCTATATTAAATTGTAACGTTTCAAGTTATAAAGCTGGACCTACCTAGCACTAAAAGTACACAGTACTTGTTTTTGTCTTTGTTACTGTTTTTTTTTTCTATGGTATAAGGTATATGATATAAGTAACTGTTCAATATTCGAAATTATACATTACAGTGCATAATACAATAGTTGTACTTTGTATACTTTGCCAACTCGTCGCGGAGTCACTGCACTCATCACGTATCGTTAACACACAACAAAATGCTCCACGAACACAAGTGGCAACAAAGATTCGGAACCGATTAGGCTTTCGCTCGGTAAATCTTTATCACTTCCAGTTTCGTGTATTTGTTATGATGTTAAATAAATACTGGTGTTCTACTTAATCCGGCTTTACGAATGGTTTCTACCCATTAAGGGGAATGTTTGCGCGCGCCCCCTAGGGCAAATTGAATTATTTTCATTTTCTTTTGTAAGGGTCGATGTGCATACAAGTGACGAGACACTTTCACAGCTTTTGCTACGTACTTTCGGTCCCCTGTCGATCGCCGAAATCACACTCTATCCCAAAGTTATGTATTTGAGTGACTGTTTCAGTTCTTGTAGCTCAATAAATGCCCCAGGGGGATAGAAAAATCACTTCATATAATTTGCTTGCTGAGTGCGCACCACTGTTCAGGTTTGTTCTCGACAGCATTCAGACTACAATGCAAGGCGGCCCAGTTTCAGTTTACACCTGGAGATATTCGACTGCGGTTTGTAGTGATCGTTACGGTTTATTGAGAAGCTATTATTGTGTTAATAAGATGGTATTTATTGCAGTTGTTGGACAAATGTAACTTGAATTATTGTGTAAGAGTGTTATGTTGAATTATAACTGCGGTTTGGGGTTTGTGTCTAATTAAAGTTTGGAATTAGTGACTTCATATTCTGTTGCCACTGTGACCGTCCTACTTTAGGCACCGAAGATGTTGAATTCTCATCACGGGGACAGGAAAGGTAGATCATTTTGAGTACAGGTATTGGTACTGTATGTTTGTCATAATGTTATGTTAAATTACAGCGATGAAGGCCAGTTGTTGTGACCACCACAGATAGAACATACACGTTACTAATAAATGAACCACCATATTACAGACGTTACAAGGACTCGAAGCGGAAACTTCTAGTTTGGTACAGACAGTTACCTGTTGTGAACCCAAACGTCGTGTAAACTCAAGCCCGTTATCACGCTCCTTCCTAATGTGGTCTAGCGAATTTTCGTAGAATTTTAAAAAGTTTGTTAACGCGCGAAACGGAAACTGTGGCATCAGAATGTATGTTAAATGGTCCGAGTCTGTCGACAGCTTTGAATACAAAGCACGTGTTTAATGTGTCGCCGACATAATACTTAACGACGTTAATTGTGCCCTCACCATCAATCACGTGCCCCTGCATTCGCTTCTCGCTTTTTATGTGAACAGTGTTCCACAAATATGTAAAAAAATGTATGAAAAGTCGCTTTATATTCAGTACAAATCCAGCGTCTTTGATCGATTAAGCAAGCCTTCTGAAAACGCTTAACCGGTTAACAGTATGCACTCTGAAGCTCGAGTAATCACATTTTACGGTTTCATATCATTTTGTGCGTAATGTGTGAAACGGTTTTGTGTATATATATATATATATATATATATATATATATATATATATAATTAGGTTTACAGAAAATTAAAGTATAAATGTAAAAATAAATCATGTTTGAGATTCAGTCGTGTAACAGGTGCTGTTCATTTTTAATCACGTTTAACCTTAAATATTTCGAAAATATACTTTACGACAAAAATTAAATATCTTAAAATTTACCGCAAAATGGTTTCTATCTTGTTTATGTAAGTTCAGAAATCAAAACATTTCAGCCCAAAAACTACATGCTTTTTAAACATTTCTTAAATTTTTTAGTAATTTTCGGCTCTTGGAATGTTTATTATGAGATGTAATGATAAACATACGCTATTTTATAACATATATATATATATATATTTATGTATTTTATAATATGTATAAAATATTTGTTGCTACGTATAAAACACACTATAAACTAAAAAGTTGTAAACCGAAAACAGATCATTGAACTGCGGGCATAGAAGGAAGTACGTGAAGGCAACTCTACCGTAAGGCAAAAATCCGTTGTGTGTGAAGGCACCCATTAGGCCTACTAATAGTCACATAGGCCTACACCACAGACTCTGTGCTACTGTATGCTCCTCTACCGAGATGTGGAAATGCCATTTTAGCAAGTCAGGGATACTTTTAAATGTAGACTGAGGAATGGTTTGTTTTCTTCTGCAGACGTTTCTTTATTCAGGATATGAGTCACGATAGGGCCGAGTGTTTATTCCGCAGCCAAGTGAACCACCACAGCTTTTGAAAAAATAATTACAAATCGTTACCTCTAGTAGGCCGACGTACGAAACAGTAAAACTGTAAGTTCTCTCGATACAATAATAAACGATTTGCAGAGAAAATAATATCCATTAAAAATCGGAAGAAAACCCTGACAGATCAGAAAGTACACATTCACATTTCGCAGCAGTGCTTCTTTGTGATACATACGAACGTGTGTGATACTACCAAACTGCTACTCCGGAATAAGAGGGACATTCCTCTACGCCTGTGTGCACTTCAGATTAGGTTTCAGTAACCCAGTGGCAGTTTAAAATTTATTAGCTGGTATTATGAAAGTTTTATTTACGAGCGTATGCCGGCGCCCCATTCATGTGTTAAATTCTTACCGTTTGCAGTTTCTGCCGCACAGATGTATAATTTTCAGATAAATTATTACAGAACGATGTCACTCGATGATTAAAACATAGGTTTTGTCTACACGAACTTCAAACTACCACTACTACAAAATATTATGTGTAATGGTGTGTGTGTGCGCGCGCGCGCGCGCGTGCGTGTGTGTGCGCATGCGCGCGAGTAAACACAATACAGTCGTACAGAGTGGACGATAAAATTTTAAAAATATAATAATTAACTTCTTATGAATTTTGTATTTGCCTTCAGTATTTCTTGCATGAAGATTACATATTCTCAATAAGTAACGAGCCAGCAGGCATTTTGTTTGTATACGGTTGACTATGCGCTTCCCACGGAAGCAGAATGTTTTTGTTGAGAGAAAAATATGTTTTACAATTATTTTTAAGTAAATACTGTTATATTCGTGTGTATCGTTTTTAAGTATGTTTTTAATTTTTAGTATAAGAAAATCAGTATTTTATGTGTGCTGCGAAGCACTGTCTACGCTATTCAGTACGTTAACTTGAAATCTCTGTTTGATAGGAAAAAGAATAATTTATTTTCTCTTCTCTTCCAATAAGTCTGTGGGCTCAGTAAGTTACTTTTTGTCGTCCTCAGCGTTTCAGCCCTATCCCTTTCAAAATAAAAAGAATATAACAACTAATTAAATAATTAAAAGGTCATTGTTATTAATACTTTTGTATCATACGAATTACCTTTTGTGTATAAATATCGTAGTTTAATATAATCGCTAATTTTCCAGTACAATTATGCGGTGCTTACTATTCGTAGCGAGTTCCTGTCCTGCACTTTATCGCCAATCATTTTACTATTCTACTTTATATAGGTACGCATAATGATTGCGGACCAGCTTCAGGAATGAGTCGCAGATTCCGAGTTACGACTATGTACTGCAGTACAAATCTATTCTCCTGCTCCAAGAGAAGTGTATCAGTTCGATGTTTCGGTTTTGTTCGGTTCGATAAGTGAACTGGATGAATTTAAATGTACACAGCAGTAGCGCGCGCGTATAGTCTCTTGATACATGAGAACGTACAAGGTGCAGCACTACTGGTCAGCGAATGTACACAACGTTGCTGTAGCAGCGCGAGTCTAGTCTCCTGATAGATGAGGTGCAGCATGCTGTCTCTGCGCCTAAACACAATTTTTTTTTTTTTAGACAACTTTTGTTTTCATAATCAAAATGTCAGTTCAGTATTGCTGTAAAGATAACGAGTATAATAATAATGGTGCAAGTCACATTATATGTGCCGAGTATTTGGGGTATACAGTACGTAATTAGAGTTTAGAACCTTAGAGTTTCAAGTGACCTTTGACAGCTTATATCAGATATATTAAATTACCAAATTACATATCAGTAGCCGCTTAATCTCTGTTATTACTTCACTATGTTAATTAAAAGTAAATTAAAAAAAAAACATTATTCAGTATATCAGGTAGCCATATGCCTGTGTATAGCCTACACGCGCGTTCCGCGTGTCTGTTGACTGTTCGCATATCTGTTGACTGTTCGGACTGCTACGGTTCTCTTTTCTTCTAAATATGCTTTGCGTCTGCTCTGATGTCTTTACAGGTGTCTTCTCACACACCTGAGGAGAACATCACGATACACGCTGAAACATTAGTAGAGAAAAACAATATGAAAAAGACCAGCGCAGGCTGAAACAGAAACACGTTTGCTCACCACGATATTGCACTCTTGCTTCCAAGTGGAAGCTGAAGTAGATTGCACTCGGACCATTCAAGTATCGTTAGAATGAAGTCTGATATATTTTTCCAGTAACACCATGTTAAATGATCTGTATTATTATAAAACTCTAATTGTTTTCCAGACTTCAGTCTTCAAGTGGGCTGTAACTAGCCTTCGTACTGCCAGCAGATGTGTCAACAGCTACAAGGCCCTTGAAGAGAGTAACTTTGTTGAGTGAAGGAATGTCCACGGAATCGCTCATAACCTTCAACTCCAAAACTCCTGATGACTGAATCAGATGTGTAAAGCCTGTATAAATTACAAGTAATGCAAAAAAGTAGTCAACATAAAAAACAAAAAACAAAAAGTAATTTAAAAACTTTTTTAAACTACACACGACTTGAGTCTCATGACAGAAATATTAATCCTGCCTGGCTTATTCAGACGAAAATTGAAAACATTGTTTTCTTCAATCACCAAACACTTATAAAAAAATGTATTTAAAAGGCTGATTTGATTAATCCAAGGCAGTAACAATTCTGCAAATGCAGAGTGGTATTTTTGTCTACAAAGAAAATTATTTCAAAGAGAGGAACAGAAGGAAAACGAAGTCAGTACTCTGAAGAGTCGAAATCTCACGAAATCGATCGGGGGGCACTTGTCACAGGAGGAGGGATAATTGTCACGGCACGGAGGTATTCACTTTCATTCCTCTATTATAATACTCTGGTCTTCGAGACCGCCTGCCATACTTTTGTCTGACCAAATGATCTGCCCAACTCATTATTATTTTATTTTATTTTTTAATTCTGTGAAGGATATCTTATATGCTAGTTTGGTTTATTGTGACGTTTCTTGTTTTTCGTAACATAGTCTTTTTTATGCTTCTTTGCGAAATTCCGTATTTTTTATATCATTATTGTGTTCTCGTCAGTGGCGGCGATAAGGCCCCCGCAGACCCCGCGGCGCGGGGGGGCCCCGACCCTCTGGGGGGCCCCGCCACTCTGGCCCCTAGAAAAAAATATGAAACTAGCTATAATAGGAAAAAACGTTTTAATGGGGTCCGACTACCGGCAAATTTGTATTAAAAATACGAAATATACGTTTTATTTAAGTGTATAGACATGCAAAAAAACTACGTTTTCCGAAATGACATTACTGTTTGTAGTTTGTAAACGAAGCTTATCTTATCTCTTGTGGTGCCCGTACGTCCGTGCGATGAGTCACTCGGCACTGAGGAGACGTAAACAAACACAACACAATGTAGTTCAGTACTCAGTAGTGCGTCGCATCTCCTGCGCGATAGTACTGTATTGCATTCATTTCGTAATTTAGTGCCGTTTAAGTTTAATGACTTAACATTTGATTTTAGTTTTCAAAAAGTAAGGCTCTGGTAAATGTGTATCCTGGTGACCTTTCCACATCACTGCCTGACCAAGTAATATCTTTCAAAGCTCTGATGGCCAAAGAAATTTTACACAGGAAAAGCATTCGGGAAATGATGAATTTACTGGTTGAAGAAAACAGCTGCCTTATGAGCTGCCTCCCAGACTTAACTACAGCTTTGCAGCTTTATTTAATCATACCCGTCACAACAGCTACAGTGGAAAGAAGCTTTTCAAAACTTAAATTAATTAAGTCATACTTAAGAAGTGCCATGGCCCAAACTCGGTTGAGTGACTTGGCACTGTTAAGCATTGAGCATGAAGAGACACAGAAATCTAATATCAACGAAGTGGTTGAAAAGTTCTTAGCTATTAAAAAAAGAAGACTAGGCTTAGGAAAACAGTGAACTTTGGTTGATCCTCATCTGTAAATATTGTACATTACTTGAGTTCGAGTGTTATTGAGTTGGATTAGACTTAAGGAGAACGTGTATAGAGTATATTCAAGAATTTCACAAATTCAGTTACAAACTAATTTAAATGTTTGAAAAAAGCTAGAATGTTACTTTGATATTCGTTTTTAAATAATAAATTTTTAACACTCTGTGTGCGGTACTGTTTCATAGTCTGAATTTAGATCTTTGACGTAAAAATAAATAATTCTTTTTATTTTGGTTTTTTTATAGTTTGTATAGAACTTTGTCTATTTAGCAACAATGAATTTTAAGAGTTTGTATACGTGTAAAACATCCTTTGCAAATTGCAAACGCTTTGTGATAGACGAGAAAGTATTCACAAACCATTGTTGTGAAACACACGTAAATAGAAACTCATTTGAGTGTTTTCCCCTATTACGTATACAAAATTTAACCATTTTTATAGGGCCCCCTAATTAGTTTCGCGGGGGGCCCCCGTTTCGTTAGCGCCGCCACTGGTTCTCGTCCAAGTTCCTGATTCGTTGATTCATATTTCATTGAAGAAAGCACTTGCTCATTAAAAATTTTCATCTCAGTAAGTGAGACTAGCTGAAATACTTTAAATATTGTTATCAGTTATTTGTCTTTGCGGAAAGTATTATTATTATAGGCCTAAGGACGTCTATGGAAAAATACATGAACTTAAAAAAAGCTGAGACAAACTTATCTGTCTGTTATGCAAATATGGTTATAAATTTAACTAAAAAAAACAATGCCAAATTCGAAACCAATTCGAAATTTTCAGTCTTTATTACGTCTTCACTCTTTTCTTGACTTTAGCAGTGCCAACAAAGATAGAAAACGCAAACTGGCAGACGTTACACACCATATTGTGTAAAATATGGGGGAACCTGTTGAGTTGGGATCATGTTACTGCGCACAAAAAGATGATTACAACAGCTATTCAAAAGTTTTGCTTACGTTATTTTACTTATAAACGTATTTGATTGATTCGTTTTTCAAAGTAATGATTTTTACATACTTTATTGAGTGCATGAAGAGAAATATTTATTTATTTATTTAATGTTACCAAACTTAATTTCTAATTGTTCGAGAAATAAATTGCGCATTGTAAAACACAAATTAATTTACTTTTTAAAGTTTACAAGTTTTTTTGTATAAACTAAGTGCAGACACTGAGCAGAAAGAAGGAGCTTAAGAATTCATAAAGAAACCTCTAAAGGTACAGAGTAATTCTCTGAAATGTGCATCAGGTGAAACACAACAATATAATTAATGTGTATATGCAATATACAATAAAATGTACATACAGAAGTATTTATTATGTGGAAGCATATTTATTAATTAAGATATTAGTAAATGGACAACGATAATGAGAGAAGATAAAATTTGGATTAAATTGTACAGCATAAAGATGAAACGAGAATAAGTAAAAAGATATATAACTGATGTGACCAAAGATTGGTATGGGTATTCCATGAGATGTGTTATTTTATGAATCTCATTAATGTGATGATGTAAAAATAGTTTTTATATGTTTTGCTGGGTGCACAATTTAACTGCAGCTTACCAGTCAAATACACAATAGAAAACACACTGAAACGAAAATAAACAATTTATTTCATGTTTAAATAGAATTTTATCACAAACCGTTTTCTGTTTCATAACGATTTTCATAAATATTAAAGTTCATCCGAAAGAAATGTCATAAATTTTAAAGTATGTATAAACTATGGCTAAAGCACCTTATACTCTTTGTTCTTATTAAATCCCCAAGTTTTATAGTTAATATTTCTAACTTCAAAGACATAAAACTGGCATACAGAATATATACAGAAACAGTAGCAAACCTCCAATTTTTCGAACTCTCAATAGGAGAACCTGTATTCTACAAAAATACACATTTTTATTTGCAGCACATAAAAAAAATAATAATACCATATTATTAGTAAAAAAAATTATGTCATTAAAATAATAATATTTTGAAAATAATTTTACTGAATCAATCTAATAATTCTGAATTTTTTTTATTTGAAACGTTTATAAATGTTTAATTTAAGTTTTGATGAAAGTGTTTCCCTAAAAAACTGACAGAAAAATAACACACATCACAACTGACAACGGTAAATGTACAAAATGAATTTCATGAAAACAAGAACGTCCTGTCTTTTTTTATATTCAAATTTGTACTGTATAAAAATCAAGAAATATGGAGAATAAAAATAATTAGGAAGAAATAACAGACCAAGAGCTCAGCACAGGCAATTTTACCTACTTCAGTAACTCTGACAGACATCTCTTCTTTCTTTCTTCTCTTTGGACCATATACTTGTCTCTCAAAACGGGGAAATCTGGAAAAGGAGAAAAATGTTATAATTTATCAAAATAGATAAGTTTTTGTTAAACACAGACCTCTGTTTATACATTTTTAGTGCGTTGTGTTTTTATTTTCCTTGTGTTTTGTAAACGAACGTGTAAATTATTCAAATACATTGTGGCAACAGCGATTCATTACGTCTGCTCACCGGTACCAGCGACACGGCGCGTGACACCTGAAGAATACGAGGCGAGCCAATCCGGGTTCAGCAGCCGCCGAGACGTGACCAACTACGTGTTCGGAGCGAGCCAATCAGCGATCCCGGTTAGTGCATAAAACCCGGGCCGGCAGAAAATTTTGTGCACATCGACTGAGGAAGGGTCGTCGGACCCGACCTTTGCCGATCGTTTGCGTGCTTGGGTTGAGACCCTCATTCCTCAGATCTTGGCTGCCAAGGACGTCCAGTCTTTGCTAGTCACCATTCTAACCCCTCCCTCATGACCCTCCTGCCTCCCAATGTCTAGGCCTCTTTGGCTGGTGGCATGGAATGCGCATGGCGTTCCGTCTCGCCGAGCCGAATTGGCTAACTTTGCCACTGAGTATGACTTAGATGTCATACTACTCTCTGAAACGTTCCTTACCCCTGCTGTTTCCTTTCAGCTTTCGGCGTACACTACTTATCGCACGGATAGGCCTCGGCTACCACCCCCCGCTCATCCCGGGGGGGTACTGCCATACTCGTCCACAGGCGCATTGCCCATCGTCTCTTACCCCCTCCAGATACTAGGTGTTTGGAGACGACGGGGGTGGCCCTCTGGATCGGGGATCGGGAGGTTCGCCTAATTTCGGCGTACCTCCCTCCCGGGCCCGGCAGGCCTCCGCCACCTGAGGAGTGGGATGCCCTCCTCGACCACGAACTACCCACTATAGCTGCCGGAGACTTCAACTCCAAGCATCCCTCTTGGAACAGCAGTGTCACGAACCCGCGTGGCCGCTCGCTCTACAGCTACGTTCAGCGTCATCTGCAGGTCTCAGTTATTGGTCCTGATTCACCGACCCACGTGCCCACTAGGGGCCTTCCGGATGTCCTTGACATTGTCATTGTCAAGGACCTGGCCATTACTATCACTGTAAGTGCAGTGTCGGACCTCTCGTCCGACCATGACCCGGTACTTATCACTGTTCGTTCCCCGTTGGACTCACCTCTCCAACCCCCCTCTCGTCCACGGAGAGTCAACTGGCGCTCGTATCATGACGAACTCCAACGGACAGTGCCATCTGATCCCCCGGCCCCCATCGCCTCTACGGCTGATGCGGACCGTATGGGCGACTATTTTCAAGAAGTCGTTACGTCCGCTATGGACAAACACACCTACCTTGTCCCAGAGGCAAATCGCAGGACTCAACTACCTGAAGAGGTGCTCCTCGCCATCCAAAAACGGCGCCAGCCCCGCCGGAGATGGCAACAAACCCGGGATCCTGCTATCAAACGCAGGTTAAACGCCCAATCTGACCTTATCAAGCAGCTTCTGCTTGATGCCACTGCACATCGTTGGGACTCATATCTCGAGTCTCTTGAAGTCCGGCCCGAGTCTGTCTGGCGGGCTGCGAGCCGACTTAATGGCGACAAAAGGACCCGCCATCCCCTCAGATCACCGGACTGCACTGTGTACTCCGCGGCCGGCAAAACAAAAGTCTTTGCCGGTACCATGGAGGAGCAATGCACCGTCCACGGAGGCGTCTGCGACCCCGTCCACTCGGCCGAGGTCGCAGACTTCCTATCTGGATACTTTTCCCGCCCTCCAGCTGACACCCCTGACCCGTTCGACCGAGCCGATGTTGTTTCGGCTATTGGTCGACTCCGCCCTAAGCGGGCACCCGGCGATGATCGTATCGGAGCGGCGGCGCTACAACACGCTCCCCCTAGCCTCATCAACATGGTCCACGAGCTGTTCAATGGATGTCTCCGGCTCCATTACTTCCCCAGCCTGTGGTAGCGTGCGAAAATCATTATGATTCCCAAGCCTCGCAAGCTGCGTATTGACCCCTCAAACCATCGACCCATCTCACTGTTGCCAGTCATATCGAAGGTACTCGAGCGACTCCTGCACGGTCGTTACGCGCCCCTGCTGGATGGTTTCATTCGGCAGGAGGAGTTCGGCTTCCGTAGAGAGCACTCGACGACCCTTCAACTCGTCCGGGTTGTTACCCATTTGACGGACGCCTACAACAAGCATCTGTACTCCGTCGCTGTTTTGCTCGACGTGAGTAAGGCCTTCGATCGAGTCTGGCACGAAGGTCTTCTCTACAAACTGGCCCATTCCCCTCAACCTGCCTCATTCGTTCATTTTCTCCGATCGTACTTGTGCGATCGCATCTTTAGGGTATGCGTCGATGGGTCGTACTCATCCGTCCGACCAGTCGCCGCAGGCGTACCTCAAGGATCTGTCCTTGGCCCCGTTCTGTACCTCGTGCACACGAACGACCTGCCTGTTCAGCCTGGAGTCACTCTCTCGCTCTATGCGGACGACGCCATGTACCACGCCAGCTCAGCGAGTCTTGATTTCGCAGCTGGCCTGGTGCAACGTCAGCTCGCCGTACTTCCGGACTGGCTAAGGAAGTGGAGTATGGCGATCAATGCGGAGAAATCCTAGGCGATCGCCTTTTCTCATAAATTGACTTCCCGATGCTAGTCCCTCTCCCTTGAAGGGAGCCCAATCGAATGGAAACGGACTGTAAAGTACTTGGGCGTCACTCTTGACCGACGTCTAAGCTTTGCACCTCACGTCTCTCTGAGTCTCCAGCGCGCCAGAGGCGTCAGACCCAAACTATTTCCCTTTCTCTCTCATCGGGGTTCCGTGTCTGTGCGTACTAAACTCATCATCTACTTGCTCTTTCTTAGGGCAATCCTGACTTACGAAACCCCCGACTTTTGGGTACTACTCAGCCCATCCGTTGTCGCCCGTTTGGAAGCTTTCCAATACCGAACCCTCCGCTACATCTCCAACTCTCCCTGGTTTGTCAGAAATGATGCCATCAGGCGAGGGTTGAAGGTTCCTTCACTCACCGAATTCGTTCGGTCTCTTGCCATCAAACTGTTCACCCGAGCCTATGTCTCGACCCATCCCCACACCCGTCGACAAAGCACAGATGTCGGCCCAACACCTAGACGACACAAACGCCCCCGAGCATTGCTCGACGACCCTCCATAAGCAGTTCACAGAACGTCTGCCCAATCCCCCCGATCTTGAGTATTTTCACACTCCTACTCCTTCCTTCTTTCTCTTTTCCGTGCTGGCGCTCGGCGACAGACTAGGGGGGGGGTCTGCGCTTGCCCTAGGTGTGCTTAGTGCCACCTCTGGTGGACGCTGCCTCCTCCTACGCTCTCTCCCGTGCGCCGACATTGCCGGTTGGCAGCCCTCGGCGTCTTTCCCTGAGCGGTTAGAGGCGCCCTACCCGTTGTGGGAGGGTAATTCCTACTACTCAAGCGAAAAGTCTTCGAGGCCTCCCCCATTCTGCCGTCGCGGGTCTCTTCGAGGTCCCAGGGTCCAAGAAAAATAATAACACCCCATTCCTCCAAAATCAAATTAATGGAGGTCCCATTCCTCAGACAGCGCGAGATCGCTGGTCAGGGTAACAAGCAGGCAACATGCAGTCATCGGGTATCACCCGGACACTGAGTCTACCTAGAGCTGTTGCCAGGGTAGGCTGCGTTCGTTTGTTTCTCTACACAAGTGGAATTTTCCATTGTGCAACGCTGGCTCCAGCTTGTCTGGAGCTCTCTATCTCAGTTATTATTCAGTATATTTCACTCAAACTTTCACATAGTGTTTAACATCCTTAGTCCTGTGTGTTACAATTGTGCGGGCAGTGGTGAACTCGAGTTTCTGGTGTTAGTGGTGTTTTGGTGTTCTCCGCTGCTGTCTGTTGCCTGGTAAGTGTTGTAGCTATTAAGTAGTATACCTCACTACCCAGCTAGCGATCCGTAAAGTCTCACCAGCCTAGGCGTAGGTTAACCTCGCCGATGGCCGCAACCAACCTTCCCGTCGGTCCTTCTCAGGGCCACGAAATCCCACCTGGCGCTTTGGCGCAACCTCTACCAACCGAAACCGAGACAGTGTCTGCTGGGACGAGTGCCATGGACACTGAGGAGTGGCAAACTGTGAGTAGCCGGAAACGGCGAAACAGTGGCGACTCCGCGGGGTCCGGGCGGTCTTCCCAGCTGGGTCCTGCCACGGATAGACCCGCTACGGCCACCTCACCACCTACCCCGACTCGGCGGTTGCCGCCTCTGATCTTTGACCGGCCTACTGACTGGGATAAGGTCATGCGGCGACTTCACCGGGCCGCTCCTGCGAATACCCTGACTGCAGTTTGTCAGGGTGGCCGCTCCGTCAGAATTGAGACCGCGACCATCGACAGTTTCCGGCTCGCCCAGAAGCTGCTGACTGATCGTGGTATCCCTTACTACACCTACGCCCTGCCGGAGGAGAGGGAACTCAAGGTCGAGATCGTCGGCATCCCCGCCGATGTTCCCGAGCCTACAATCTCGCACGCCCTTGAACTTTTGGGCTTTACTGTCAGCTCTGTAACTCCTCTCTTCTCCCCCGGCAGACGCATTCCCAGAAATGCCTTCCTTGTGAAAATCCTCAAGGTAGGGAATTTCCAAGCCATTTACCAAGTAGACTCTCTCTTTTACCTCCGGGTAAAAGTTTCAGCTTTCGAGTCCCGACCCGGACCCAAGCAGTGCTACAACTGCCAGAGGTACGGACACAGCAGTATCTATTGCCATTACCCGACACGCTGCATTCGTTGTGGTGAAGGTCATCACAAGGGCGATTGTCCTCGTGAACGCACCGCCACTGCCACGTGTGCAAACTGTCGTGAACCACACCCGGCAAGTTCTCGCCAGTGCAAGCACTATCATGACGCCCTCAAGCGCATCACCAAGGCCCAAAAGCCTATCCCACCTGCCCCCAAGAAACCCTCAGCCCCTGCATCTGCCGCCCCGGCGGCCCCAGTTCCGGCTACCTCGTCTGCGCCTGCAGCCGCTGTAGTCCCCCCGACCTGCCCAGCGCCTGCCGGAGCGCTCAGTTACGCGGCAGCCGCCGCCTCCGATGCATCTTTCCCTCCTTTGGCCTCGTCGCGAAAGCAACCCGCGCCAAAGAAGAAAAAGTCATCGACCACCATCCTCACGCAGCACAAGCCCGCTGCAACTAAGTCAGCATCTGCCCCAGCTCCCCAAGAGCCTCGGCAGCCTACAACTACACCTCGGCCCGATAATGGTATCATGTATCGAGTGCCCCCGCCCACGCCGCAGGCGCCATCGGCGGAGGAAGGGTCCTCGGATCCGACCTTTGCTGATCGTTTGCGTGTCTGGGTTGAGACCCTCATCCCTCAAATCTTGGCTGCCAAGGACGTCCAGTCTCTGCTAGTCACCATTCTTACCTCTCTCATGACTCTCCTGCCTCTCAATGTCTAGGCCTCTTCGGCTGGTGGCATGGAACGCGTGTGGTGTTCCGTCTCGCCGAGCCGAATTGGCTAACTTTGCCACTGAATATGACCTCGATGTCATCCTCCTCTCCGAAACTTTCCTTACCCCTGCTGCTTCCTTTCAGCTTCCGGCGTACACTACATATCGCACGGATAGGCCCCGGCTACAACCCCCCGCTCGTCCCAGCGGGGGTACTGCTATTCTCGTCCACAGGCGCATTGCCCACCGTCTCTTACCCCCTCCAGATACTAGGTATTTGGAGACGACGGCGGTGGCCCTCTGGATCGGGGATCGGGAGGTTCGCCTAATTTCGGCGTACCTTCCTCCCGGGCCCGGAGGGCCTCCGCCGCCTGAGGAGTGGGACGCCCTCCTCGACCACGAACTACCTACTATAGCTGCCGGAGACTTCAACTCCAAGCATCCCTCTTGGAACAGCCGTGTCACGAACCCGCGTGGCCGCTCGCTCTACAGCTACGTTCAGCGTCATCTGCAGGTCTCAGTTATTGGTCCTGACTCACCGACCCACGTGCCCACTAGGGGCCTTCCGGATGTCCTTGACATTGTCATTGTCAAGGACCTGGCCATTCCTATCACTGTCAGTGCTGTATCGGACCTCTCGTCCGACCACGACCCGGTACTTATCACTGTTCGTCCCCTGTTGGACACACCTCTCCAACCCCCCTCTCGTCCACGGAGAGTCAACTGGCGCTCCTATCATGACGAACTCCAACGAACAGTGCCATCTGACCCCCCGGCCCCCATCGCCTCTACGGCTGATGCGGACCGTATGGCCGACTATCTTCAAGAAGTCGTTACGTCCGCTATGGACACACACACCTATCTTGTCCCGGAGACAAATCGCCGGTCTCAATTACCTGAAGAGGTGCTCCTCGCCATCCAAACTCGGCGCCAACTCCGCCGGAGATGGCAACAAACCCGGGATCCTGCTATCAAACGCAGGCTCAACGCCCAATCTGACCTTGTCAAGCAGCTTCTGCTTGATGCCACTGCACATCGTTGGGACTCGTATCTCGAGTCTCTTGAAGTCCGGCCCGAGTCTGTCTGGCAGGCTGCGAGTCGACTTACTGGCGACAAAAGGACCCGCCATCCCCTCAGATCACCGGACGGCATTGTGTACTCCGCGGCCGGCAAAGCTGAAGTCTTTGCCGCAACCATGGAGGAGCAATTCACCGTCCACGGAGGCGTCTGCGACCCCGTCCACTCGGCCGCGGTCGCAGACTTCCTATCTGGATATTTTTCCCGCCCTCCAGCTGACATCCCTGACCCGTTCGACCGGGCCGATGTTGTCTCGGCTATTGGTCGACTTCGCCCTAAGAGGGCGCCCGGCGATGATCGTATCGGAGCGGCGGCGCTACAACACGCTTCCCCTAGCCTCATCAACTTGGTCCACGAGCTGTTCAATGGATGTCTCCGGCTTCATTACTTCCCCAGCCTGTGGAAGCGTGCGAAAATCATCATGATCCCCAAGCCTCGCAAGCTGCGTATTGACCCCTCAAACCATCGACCCATCTCACTGTTGCCAGTCATATCGAAGGTACTCGAGCGCCTCCTGCACGGTCGGTACGCGCCTCTGCTGGATGGTTTCATTCGGCAGGAGCAGTTCGGCTTTCGCAGAGAGCACTCGACGACCCTTCAACTCGTCCGGGACGGACCATTTGACGGACGCCTACAACAAGCATCTGTCCTCCGTCGCTGTATTGCTCGACGTGAGTAAGGCCTTCGATCGAGTCTGGCACGAAGGCCTTCTCTACAAACTGGCCCACTCCCCACTCCCTGCCTCATTCGTTCATTTTCTCCGATCGTACTTGTGCGATCGTATCTTTAGGGTATGCGTCGAAGGGTCGTACTCATCCGTCCGACCAGTCGCCGCAGGCGTACCTCAGGGATCTGTCCTTGGCCCCGTTCTGTACCTCGTGTACACGAACGACCTGCCTGTTCAGCCTGGAGTCACTCTCTCGCTCTATGCGGATGACGCTATGTACCACGCCAGCTCAGCGAGTCTTGATTTCGCAGCTGGCCTGGTGCAACGTCAGCTCGCCGTACTTCCGGACTGGCTAAGGAAGTGGAGGATGGCGGTCAATGCGGAGAAATCCTAGGCGATCGCCTTTTCTCGTAAATTAACTTCCCGCTGCCAGTCCCTCTCCCTTGAAGGGAGCCCAATCGAGTGGAAACGGACTGTAAAGTACTTGGGCGTCACTCTTGACCGACGCCTAAGCTTTGCACCTCATGTCTCTCTGAGTCTCCAGCGCGCCAGAGGCGTCAGACCCAAACTATTTCCCTTTCTCTCTCATCGGGGTTCAGTGCCTGTGCGCACTAAACTCACCATCTACTTGCTCTTTCTTAGGGCAATCCTGACTTACGCAGCCCCCGCCTTTTGGGTACTACTCAGCCCATCCGTTGTCGCCCGGTTGGAAGCTTTCCAATCCCGAACCCTCCGCTACATCTCCAACTCTCCCTGGTTTGTCAGAAATGATGCCATCAGGCGAGGGTTGAAGGTTCCTTCACTTACCGAATTCGTTCGGTCCCTAGCCCTCAAACTATTCTCCCGAGCCTATGTCTCGACGCATCCTCACATCCGTCGACTAAGCACAGATGTCGGCCCACCACCTAGACGACACAAACGCCCCCGAGCGTTGCTCGACGACCCTTCATAAGCACTTACAGAACATCTGCCCCATCCCCCCGACCTTGAGTATTTTCACGCTCCTCCTCCTTCCTTCTTTCTCATGTCCGTGCTGGCGCTCGGCGACAGACTAGAGGGGGGTCTGCGCTCGCCCTAGGTGTGCCTAGTGCCACCTCTGGTGGACGCTGCCTCCTCCTACGCTCTCTCCCGTGCGCCGACATTGCCGCCTGGCAGCCCTCGGCGACTTTTCCTGAGCGGCTAGGGGCGCCCTACCCGTTGTGGGAGGGTCATTCCTGCTTCTCACGCGAAAGGTCTTCGAGGTCTCCCCCATTCTGCCGTCACGGGTCTCTTCGAGGTCCCAGGGTCCAAGTAAAATCATAACATCCTGTCCCTCCAAAATAAAATTGATGGAGGTCCCATTCCTTTCAAAGCGCGAGATCGCTAGCCAAGGTAACAGCAAGGCAACATGCAGTCATCGGGTATCACCCGGACACTGCGACCACCGGAGCACGACTAGCTGCTGCTCCGTTCAACTCTGGACTCTGGACCCGGACACTGTGACCACCGGAGCACGACTAGCTGCTGCTCCGTTCAACTTGGACTTGGACTTGGATCAGAGATCCCGGTTAGTGCATAAAACCCGGGCTGGGAGAAAAGCTCGGGCCGGACTCTAGGTCCCTGGTTAAAGCCGGAGGCAGCCTGGCTGCCTCTGGTCGGCGAACCTCCCGCTCGTTGGCGAACATGCCCGGTTCGGGCAAGTCAACGAGCACGCAGTCGCTCGCCACTGCCATGCCCCACTCGAGCGACTCACCGAGTTCTCCGCCCATGCCTGCGGACCAAGTCGATCCCCGGACGGTTCCGCTGCCCGGTGACGAGACCGACGCTTTCGTGGCAGTTGGGCCACGGGGGCGCCCGGTTAAGAAACCGAGGCGGAGCCGGTCTTCCTCTACCTCCTCCTCGGCGCCCGCCTTGGAAGTTGTCCCCGCCGATGGCGAATCCGGCACGGGGCCGACTGTGCCCGGCGATGCCCAAGCACCGGCGGCCACTGGTCGCATCCCGCCCGTGTTCGTTCACGGCGTGAACAACGTCACCGGTTTTTACCGGCAACTGATAGTGGCTCCCGGACTTTCCCCGGCCAACGTTGTCTTGAAACTCCTTGGGGGCGACACTGTCAAGATCGTTGTCCGCGGACTGGACGTGTACCGCAGCGTCATGGCGTTCATGGAACCCGCTCAGTTGCAATTCCACACCTCCCCCAAACACGTGAAGCCTCTGTCTTTTGTGCTCAGAGGCTTGGACGTGGACTCTCTTCTCGAGGAAATTCTCGATGAGCTGCACGAGCTGGGCTATCCGGTTCGCTCGGTGCATCGAGTATTTGCTCCAGCCGGACCAAGGTGTCCAATTCCCCTGGTCCGTATCATGGCGGAGAATAGCGAGGCAGGCGCAAGCCTACTCTCTCTTACGCGGTTTTTGGATTCCGCGTTAAAGTGGAAAGAAGCCGCGCTCCCGGGGCTCTGCCTCAGTGCTACAGGTGCCAACGCTTCGGGCATCACTCAGAGACTTGCTCAAACGCCCCTGCGTGCGTGAGATGCTCTTTACCTCACGCCAGTAAACACTGCGATGCACCTCCTTTTAAAAGGTGCATCAACTGTAGGCAACCCCAACTCAGGGTCCTTCCCAGGCCCTTGTCCCACCTCAGGCGAAAAAGCGCCGAAACTTCGCTACATCCAAAAGTGAGACCAACCAGCCTACAGAAAACATCTCGGTTGTGGAGCCTGAGACAACTCAACCCTCCTCAACACCGGAGAATCCTGACACTGCTTTAGAAGCAGCCTCGCCTGACTTCCCGCCCCCGCGGTTTCCTAATGCAGGTAAAAAGAAGCGGCATCGTAAGCCCCGTGGCGCTCGCTCCCGGGCTCCTGCCAGCCCAGCCGCACAGTCCAGACAGCCTGCGCATCGCGTCAAGACCGATGAAAGCGCAACGTCGGGACGACATTATAATATCGGGAACCTGGTTAATTGGCTCAGGTCAATTAAACAGGCTGCCATAATATTCACAAACTCATAACTATCTGAAATATAAACAAACACTAAATAGGATCCCGTGAATTGAGGAATTTTATGAATGGGGTTTGTAGAAGATTTATTTACTCACCTTTTTGGACCATGACATCTCTTTATTACATACTGTTTTAGCATCATAGAAGAAAATTAGTAATGTGTATACTAATGATAAAAATATCTGCGCATTTTGTACAATTGTAATTAGTGTAAGTCATGTGTGAACATAGCTTGTACTGTCCTCGGATCCGAGTTGTGTGTTCCTGTATATGATATTAAGAATAATAATCTTTACTTTGTGCCATCTGAAAAATGGGCTTATTTAACTTTAGCGTGTTATACTCATTAAACTCATTAAACTTAACACATCAAATTACTTATCATGAAATTACAATTTTATGCTAATTAGGTGAGTCTTTTGTGTTTTACTTTACTCTTATGTTGTTATTTAAGTGTCTTTCATACATTAGTTAAAGTTAAGTTCTGAACTACAGAAGTAGAACTTCCGTGTCACCTGTGTGTAACATATCCTCGGCGAATCGGGGCTTCTATCTGTCGTGCAGGGTGTCTGGGAGATCTTCTGTCTATCGTGTGTTGGTGAAGTTTGGTGTCATTCTTAAAGATGAGTAGTCTGTCTCTTCTGTAGATTCTTGTCGTCTGTTTCTTCGTGGTAACTTTCACTAGTGTTCACATTGTTGTACCGCACATATTGCTTATGGTTAACAGTTACATTCTAGAAGTTTAACATCACATTTAGGTGATGTTATTTATTTATAGAGATGTCATCGCCGCACACTCAAGTCATTCACAACATTCACACCATCCGGTAATTACGTAAGTTTTACTTAGTCTACATGTTTAATAATTTCTAGCGGTCTACATAATGTGCTGTACGCTGTATCACCAGGGGAGTCTATGATTCAACTGGACTAACTATCTATAGGGGTAATGGGGCTGTCCGCGCGCGGGTAGTTTCTCAGCGCGAAAAGTAGTTCTTAATTATTATTGATTATTTTCCTTTAATTTGCTTACAATTTAATTACATCACTCTATACTTTTATTATTCTTTTATGTAACGCGAGGTCGTTATGGATTTATTGAGTTTCTTAAATCTAATTTTATTAACTGATACATCGGCAAATCGGCATGTTACTACCGGTTTGGGGCA
Source organism: Magicicada septendecula (assembly GCA_034769895.1). Lineage (NCBI taxonomy): Eukaryota > Metazoa > Arthropoda > Insecta > Hemiptera > Cicadidae > Magicicada > Magicicada septendecula. The sequence continues at coordinate 352,465,198 of CM068376.1, forward strand.
TAGAGAAAGGGTTCTTTTGTACCTAATTAAATTATTTTAGTATTATAATTTTTTATTTAATTTTATTGTGGGATTTAGGCATATTAAATCGTCACACTGTCCCTCTTCCTAGCACCTCCGCTAGAGGCGCTACGCCTGGCCCAAAAACATTCTTGGCTTCCACCAATCCCCCGACTGATAAGTCTCGGCGCTCTTACGCACAAACAGTCTCCGGGCACTCTGCCTCAAAAGCCGTACCCGACGACTATCAGGTCGTCAAAGACTTCCTTGCGGAATTCGACCTCCGCAAAGTTGTCCGCAAAGTCCTTCAGGTCCATCCGCTCCCGCTTGGAGACTGCTGATATAACCGAGAGGTTCATACTCTTGGTGGAAGCCGCCACTTGTGTAGGACTTCTATGAGTCGGGTCCTCAAACGTGACCTCTCCATTCTTTCCTGGAACGCCAACGGGTTGGCTAACAAGATCAAGGAACTCCAAGAATTACTGGCCCGACTCAAACCCGATGTAGTACTTCTCAATGAGACCCACTTGACCCCTGCGAATCGGTTACGACTGGCCAACTATGTGTGCTATCGAAACGACAGACCGGGCACTGCTGGTGGCGGTACTGCCGTCGCGGTGAGGCTCAGTCTTGAGCATCACGGAGTCGTCTTGCCTGCAACGCCTCACTTGGAAGTCACCGCTGTGGAGATGTTGAACACTCTAGGCGGTGTACTCTTGGTAGCGGCGTATAAACCGCCGCAAAAAGAGCTCCTTCACCCCGATCTTGCTGTCGCGTTCGATGCACACAGGAGGGTCATCATGGCCGGCGACCTGAATTGTAAGCATCGCGATTGGAACAGTCGTTTGACTGCCCCAAACGGGACGCGCTTACGCAGGTTTGCTGATTCAAGCAGGGTAACAGTGATTAGGCCCGCCCAACCTACGTTCTACCCCTGACAATTCCGCGCGGCTCCCGATGTCTTGGACATAGCGGTGATCCAAGGAATTGAATCGCCGCCTACCTGAGCATATCCCGCTCGACATTACCCAGCCTGTCGACGAGGCAGTTGCCTTATTCGACACAGCCGTAGCCGCGGCGGTAGACGTGTCCTCCCGGATGAATCCGGGGCTCACGCCCGACGATCAGCGTATCCCCGAAGAGGTGTCTCAGCTCGCTTGCGAGAGGAATCGCCTCCAGAGACGCTGGCAGAGGACTCGTGACCCGGCTGACAAGGCTGCGTTCAACAGAGCGTCCGGCAAGTTGCGTCGCGACATGCTGGCGTTCCGTAGACGCAACTGGGAGCTAGCTGTTACACAGATGGATGGCCCTGCCGAGAACCGTAATGTCTGGCGAATTCCCAGTGCCCTAACGGGAAAGCGTAAACGCAAATCTTGTCCGCGACGTCCAAGGTTTTCGAGCGACTGATCCAGAGTAGGATCCGCGACCATCTAGAAAGACTAGACGTGCTGATCCCCGAACAGTTCGGCTTTCGTGAGCTGCTGCAAGGGCAAACAGACGACTGCGATCTTCCTAGACGTAGAAAAAGCCTTTGACCGCGTGTGGCACGAGGGTGTCCTGTACAAACTCACGGAAGTCCTTCTTCCAGATTGCTACGTTCATTTGATCGGCAGCTTTCTGCGAGACCGTAGCTTCCGAGTGAGAATAAACCACGCTTTCTCTTCGGAGAGGCGTATTACCGCCGGCGTCCCTCAGGGAAGTGTCCTTGGGCCTCTCCTGCTCTCGCTGTTTGTCAATGACACGCCCCGAGTTCCTGGAGTTAAATTGTCGCTGTTCGCGGACGACACTGCGGCTTTTGCCTCAGAGCCGAACGCAAGTTATGCGGCAATTAAGCTCCAGTGTCAACTCGACGCGTATGTCGGGTGGACCGATGACTGGAGACTGGAGAGTTGCCGTTAACACTTCCAAGAGAGAGCCGCGGTAATATTCTCGCGCAAACGCAAGCGGCCTCGGCCGCTTAAAGTAGGCCCCGTCGAGGTGCCCTGGACCAACAGCGGCAAGTACCTCGGGCTCCACGTGGACTCCCGACTCACCTGGCGAACCCATACTCAATACATCCGTCAACGCGCTTCGGCGCAACTCAGTAGAATCTGGCCCGTGCTATCTAATCCGGCAATGACCCCCCGGCTAGGTAAGCTCATAGTCAACTCGTACGTGTTGCCCGTGATTACCTACGCCTGTCCTGTTTGGGGATACCTGGCTCGTGGTCATAGAACAACGCTCCAGCGCGTACTCGACCGGGGACTGAAGCTTGCGTGCAAAGTCCCCCGGAGGTACTCTTCTCGTCTTTTGAGGAGAGGACTCGGTGTCCGCTCTCTTGATGACACCGTGAGACGCCTGGCGCGTAGATTCTATGTTCGTTCCGACAGAGTGACCCACAATTCCCTCATTGCCGGACTTGGTAAATACACCCCGCGACCAGGTGAGTCCTGGAAGCGACCTCGTTTGCTAGTCCCGGTGGTATAATCCACCAATCGCAGGTCGCTTCAGACCCCCCCCCCCACAATTAGGTAAAAAGACATAAAATGAACTCCAATAGACCCAGTGGCAGGAGTCCTTTCTGAGACTCGGGACACTGCAATACTCAAGGAATTGACTGCCCGGTTCATGTGTCCGCGCTAACGGAACTATCGTCCGATCATCTCCCCAACTTGTTACACGTCGCTACCCAGCACGTTGTACGCAGAGATGTCAGGAAGGTGGTAGAATGGGACCGCTATGGCCCGGCGTTAAGTCACCGATTGCCAGAGGCGGGACCACTCGAAACCGTCCGCCAAGTCGACGAGGCAGTTGCCGCGTTTGACGAGGCTGTCGTATCTGCGATCGACGCGTCTTCCAGGATGAAGCCTGGCGTCACGCCCCACTGGCAGCGGATCCCAGAGGAGACGAGTGCTCTCGAATGCAAGAGAAATCTCCTCCGGAGACGCTGGCAGCGGACCCGTGATCCGGCCGACAAGGCAGCGTACAACCGTGCGACCGGCATTTTACGTCGTGAAATGCTGGCCTACCGGAAACGCTGTTGGGAACTCGCCGTGGCCCAAGCAGGGGACGGATCGGACGAAAGTAGCCCTTACCGGATACCTTCAGCATTGGTAGGGAAGAGGCGCCGACCTCGCATCCCAGCCATTGCTGGACCTTTCGGTCAAATCCTGGCTCGCCCGGAGGCGAAGGCCGAGTACTTGGGCACGTCTTTTGAGCGACAGTTCGCTCCTAACCCGCCCATGGACTGGGACTTCGATGAAGAAGTCGAGAACGAAGTGGAAGACTTTCTGTCTCTTCCGATCACTGCGGAGCCCGAACCCATTACTAGGGAAGAGGTCACAGATCGGCTCGTTGAACTCGTACCGAGAAAAGCTCCTGGCCCGGACGGCGTCTCGAACGCCGCTCTAACTCGACTTCCGGAGCAGGGAGTACTTTTCTTGGTTACGCTGTTCAACGCGTGTCTAAGACTGGACTATTTTCCCCAGAAATGGCGTAAGGCAACGGTCATAATGATCCCGAAGCAGGGAAAGGACGCTTCCCGTCCCGGCAACCTCCGGCCCATTAGTCTACTGTCAGCCACGTCAAAGGTCCTCGAACGTCTTGTACAACGGAGAGTCCTAGACCATCTAAGAAACTTCGATGTACTGGTCCCCGAACAGTTCGGTTTCCGTGTGGGGTATTCCACCACTCATCAGCTGATGAGACTGGTGGAATACATCACGGACGCCGGCTGTCGGAAAGAGCAGACTGTCGCCTGTTTCCTAGATGTGGAGAAGGCCTTTGATAGTGTCTGGCACGACGGGCTCTTATTCAAGCTCCGGGAAATCCAGCTCCCAGATTGCTACCTTCGCTTGATTGCTAGCTTTCTGACGGAGAGGACTTTCTGCTTGAGAATAGATGACCATGTCTCTTCCGAGATACGCATTAGAGCCGGGGTACCTCAAGGTAGCGTGCTAGGGCCTCTTCTGTTCTCTGTGTACGTCAACGACGCACCCAGAGAGCCTGGAGTCCAGATGGCCCTGTTTGCCGACGACACGACGGTCTATACCGCCGATCGGAACGCTGACAGGGCTATCCCACGACTCCAGCGCGCACTCGATGCGTATTCGACGTGGACGGAAAGCTGGAAAGTTGCCGTCAACGAAACCAAGAGCTCCGCGGTGCTATTCTCAAAGCGCCGGAAAGAACCACGAGGACGAGTGAGACTCGGTAGAACGTACTTGCCCTGGTCGAGAGAGTTAAGTACCTCGGTGTCCACCTAGATCGTCGGCTCACCTGGCGTGCCCACGCTGAGACGATGCGAAAGAGAGCGTCCGCTCGTCTCGCGCAACTGTTTCCGATACGTGTCGACAAGTCTATGACCCGCAAGCTGGGTAAGTTGATCGTCAACGCATATCTTTTGCCGGTCATTACCTACGCCATTCCCGTCTGGGGTTACCTCGCAACCGTTCATAAAAGAAAGTTGCAAAGCGTTCTCGATAGGGGCCTTCGGCTAGCGGCCAAAGCCCCCTATCGGTTTTCTTCTCGACTCTTGAGAAGAGGACTCGGTGTTCGCTCCTTGGAAGACACCGCAAGACGACTTGCACATAAATTTTACGTCCGAGCTGCGAGAATCCAGACAAACCCTCTCATAGCTGGCCTTGGCAATTATCGAACACGTCCAGGTGATTCTTCGAAACGGCCTCGACAAATATTGTACTAGTCGACCTAGTACGAGCATGTCGTTGTAGCGGCCATTAAATAATTAAATAATATTCCGTCTGGACAGGATCACTAGGCAGGAGCCCCTACCGGAGGCTCGATACTAGGAAACCATTGGGTCGTCTCACGACGCGCAACCCAACAGCTCTGGCAGTAGTATTTTGCGCACTCTTCATCGCCACGCCATCGGATGCACTTCATCTCCTCTCCTCTCTCGGACGACATCGAGGCGGAGTCAGCCGGTAGGAACAGCCGAAGAATAGAACCGCCGCCGTTCTTGCGTCTTCGCACTCCCGTTCCGCGCCAGCGATGGACGTCGCTGGGCCGGCAGCCGACTCTACAACCGATGCCGAAAGAAGAGGAGGACTGCAGTACGCCACGATCAGCGGGCGCAGCCGCCGAACATCTCAGCGCGGCACGACCAACATCAGCCTTCTCACCACAGGTCCTTTTTAGGGCCACCAAAAACACTAGAGTGTACTATTGGCGCAATTTGTCATGCGGCAAGCCTTTTGTCCGGTGACAGCATGTATAAGCTTTATAAAGTCATAACCAATATAAACTGATTATCTATAAATATTAAACATATTGAATTGAATTAAATAAAATTTCCAAACCTATCCGTGAATGGAAAAAACATAATAAATATAATAATTAATTATATTTACAACATTTAATGAATAACTAATCTGTGCAATTTCCATTGACATCATAAATCATTGTTTATATCAGCAAACGTAAATTAATATTATAATGTACAAAGCACGGTACATTTGTATCAGGTGATTCTGTTGTGCTGTGTCATGTGACCTTTTGCCGTAATGTGATTGGCCGAATGTTAAACGTCCAACAAAACGATCCCTTCCTTGCAACGAAACAATTGAAACAAAAATATAAATACACTACTGTATTTTATATTTTCTTACAAATATAAATTAACAATGTGTATGAGAATTGTGTATTACAATCAGTTTGAAATACATAAGTTTACATAATATAAAAGTTCAATGTGGTAGAACTTAATCACAGAAAGCAGGCCTAAAAATTTAACAAAATAGAAGCAAACTAGTTTACAGAGGCCAGCCGAATCAGTATTATTTATTAAATAAATGTTATACGTGAAAAGTAGTAAATCATCTACATTTAGATAACTTTAAAGCCTGGCATAACATTAATAGGAATTATACTTTAGTACTAACAGTTTTATAACAAGCTAATTTTATGTATGTACAAACTTTTAGATTATTAAATGCTTGAATAATGTAATAATGAAAAAAATTACTGAGCATTACAAAATAAATATGTACACGTAAAATTTATCTTTGAAAGATAATCATTAAACATGTAATTACTTTAAGAAAACAAATAGCCCTGCTCAGAAAAACACTAAAAACACTAGATGATGTCTCTAAAATTTTTGTCAACAAATATGGTGCCGTATTTACGAAATAATCGTGATGCTGGATGATGAGATGAAAGGGGTTAGGGGCGTTGTTAGGGAAGGCCTTCCCAAAGGGATGCTGTGGATGTTGCTGCAGATCCTTCACTAACGAGGCCACTAGATGTATTATAAAACACTGAATTTACATATACGATTTGTACTCATGAAATGTTCACACGCACTGTTGTCGGCGAACTGAAGTTAATTGAATGTAAAAAAAAAATATATTAAATGAAAACGTGAAGTAAGGTGATGCCACAAATGTATTGTATAGACATGCTTTGCCCTATCAACCTCCACACATGAGATGTGAGTAAGTACTGACTTGAATTGTTCTGTCCTGTAGACTTTGTAGACTTTGCTTAGACTGTGATTGGTTATGAGTTATGACCAATCAGGATGCATAAATTTAATTGTAAATTAAAATCATGTTCAAACAATGTCTTGTTATATTAATAATAGTTAATAAATATATGATTATATATATATATATATATATATATATTACATTTAATATCTATAAATAAATTTACTTCAAGATATACCTTTTTTTCTTTTTCTTTTTCTCTTTTTCTTCTTTTTCTCTTTCTTTTTTCTCTCTTTTTTTCTTTCTTTTTTTTCTCTCTAATAAGAAAAAAAAAGAAAAGAAAAGAAAAAAGAAAAAAAGGAAAGAAAAAGAAAAAAGGTATATCTTGAAGTAAATTTATTTATAAATATTAAATGTATTATATACATCAAGAAACGGACTGTAGCAGAAAGTGATTGAATATATATATATATATATATATATATATTGCAACAGTATAAACATTGCATAAATAATATAATTTAAATTTGTGATGCCCCACGTTAGAAGCGACATTTTTATGCAACATTAAACTGTACATAAGTTGTATAATTTATGTTGTATGTGTATAAATTTACATGTAATTTAATTTGTATAGCCCCGCGTTCTTTGGGAGCCAATTTATATAACAGTACATATATAGTTGCGTGTATACAGGTTGCAAATACACATCTATTTGTGTTTGAATAGCCCCACGATCTTGGAGCGACAATTTACATTACAATACAACTTGCATAAATACAATTTAATTTGGGTTTCAGGTGTATCTGTAATAAGAACTCGATGTAACTTGTAACGGTATTTCAAATTTATTTGGTTCTAATAAAATTGTGCGCATGGCACTTGATTCGACTTAAAACATTCGTTATTACTTTGTTACTATGCCGTAAGGCTTACGCTATTATAACGTGTCGGCTACGTTATAACCTAGGGAACCCGTGATAATTGACTCTGGCCAATTATACAGGCTGCCTTCGTTGTAACAAACTGAAAATTAATCAAATCACTATCTATAATTATAAGTACTCTAATAAAAGGAAACTGGGGGGGGGGAAGTCTGCTAATTTATGCACTCAATTTAGTATGTAACAAAGATGACATCTCTTTATTTACGTATGATTGATAATACATTACAAATAAAAGTTTTAGCTTACACTGAAATCGTAAGGGGGTTTTCTATATTAAAAATGATAATACAGTTAGTGTATTCACCTCGGATCCGAGTCTCTTTAAACTAGTTAGGAATTTTCAAATTTACTCTACTTCTTTAGTCAATTACATTATTACTTAAAATACCATTTGAAGAATGGTTTTATTTTGTTGTGCGATGTTCCAAAGCTACATCACAAGAGTTATGTTACAAAGTATTATTTCTGAAATTTCTTGTTGCAACATTGTTATTCTTAACGCTTAGAGATTGTCATTTAAAGTCTTTTTTATTTAAAATTACTTATATTTAAAGATACATTATTCACGGAAGACGAGCTTCCGCGTCACCTCTACAGTGCTATTAAAACAATCTGCGTCTTCTGACAGTTCTCCTTGCGTGTTTACAAGAAGTAGTCGCTATGGTAATTCGGACGAGACTCTTAGTTGAGCCAATCACTTTCCCTCCCCCTTTCTCCTCAGTCAACAGTCCCACACTGACCAATCAGCGCTCCCGCAGCTGTGCCCAGCACCACGTGCTTCTTAGCTGTCAGAAGACGCAGATTGTTTTAATAGCACTGTAGTTAATCGTTTCAGACCATGTCCTGCCGCGTGATTCTTCTCTACTCTCTTAGTAGTGGGTTGTTATCGTGGTAGTCTTTCCGGTGGAGGTCCTCGGAGTCAACTAATGATGAAGTGGATGTTACGGTGTCATCTAGAATGAAGTCGTCCTGTTTCTCAGTGGTAGTGTAAATGCAGTTGAGGTCTTAGTCTTCACTTTTCACAGTTATTCACATCACATTTGTAATAGTACAGTAGTATTTGAGTTTATATATTCGTTACACATTATGACGGAACCCTAAAATCACTTGAACTATATTTTTAATAGGAGATATCACCTTACACACTTATTTTATTCTTTCACATCTTTGTGTTAAAACACACTACATTTTAGTTACATAGATCTCCACACTGTTAGTTGAAGCTAATAACAAAATAAAAAAACATTTTGTGCAGCGCTCCGCTTGGAGCTGTTTACAGATTGAACGTCGCATCTCAAGTCCTACATTGTTACAACAGGAAAATTGTAACGACGCGGAGTGAATACTCCGCCATAACATAGTTCCAACTTTTAATTAGTAATACAGTCTTACAGTTCGACATAATAAACGATCAAGACTTTGCTTGTCTACAGAATTTATTACAACTACTACTAGTGACTTTGAATTATTTATTATTTACATTATAGTTTACAGGTATTTTTTATTTAATGCCGGGTCGGTATGCAAGTTGGATCCGGTATACACAGGTCATAGCATGATAATTCAATAAAGGGTTAACAGTATTTAAACTCTTGCTTTCTCAGTTTTAGATAATTATTTTAGTTAAATTCCCTTTTTAATTCTCATTACTATTATGAGTTAGTTCAGGGGTATTCTTCGGTTTAATAGTGCGATTTAATGGTTTTCACTAACTTCCCATTTTATATTTTTATTATTATTATTATTTTTTTATATTTTTTATTTTTTTTAAATTTAAATCGTCACACTATATACATCCTTACTGACTAAATATTCTATTCTACTAATTATATTATTAAAAAATATCATTTCCTGACTACTCAGTCAATTAGTGTGCTTCGAAATATCAATGTTTAAATATCTTTTTAGATATTGTACTGTAAACTCAAAAATATGAATAGTTACTGAATTTATCTTTCTTTTATCAGTACTGATTTATGAAAACGCTAATTTTTATTTAAATGCTTTGCATTATTTTCATTTCAATATTAATTTCAGCTCATATTTACGTTAATCTTACTTCAATAACATTTATGATTCTAACTCTCTATATTTATAATACATTGGCTCTTACTTTTAAATAGAACAAGAATGTCTTTAATTGTCTTTGAGTTAATTGTTCGATTAAGAGATAAATAAGTTGTTTATCACCTTATTGTCGTCAATCATACTCAATCATTGGATCCATCTGTAATCGTCCTCGTCTCGAACTCAGCATCGATTAATCTTGTCCAGCGTCGTCTCTCTCTTGTCCAGCGTCGTTTTCAGACTTCAGTAGTGTTCCTCTTGTCCAGCGCAGGTTCCTCTAGAGTCCAGCGTCGTCTCTCTCTTGTCCAGCGTCGTCTCGCTCTCTGGAACTAAGTCAGCTCTTACTCCCTCTGGAACTTCTTCTCGTGCTGTTTCGGACGTTAGTTGATCTTCTTATATGGATTTTCTTCTCGTGTAATTCTGTTACTAATTAAAATTGCTTGTTTTACAATCCAGTTACATAACTGTATGTAACTGGAAGGATGAAACTATTTACAACAAATTTAAATACTTTGTGCGGACGGGCAGAAGCTCCCGCTGCACCGTGGAGGATTTAAGAAAGAGAACAACTGTAGCGTGTGTGTCCTATTTATACCCACGTCTTGGTCCACACCTGCAGTTGTACGAAATCGACATGTCTGAAATTGTCTCTGGGTTCAGTCCCCCCACTTCTTAATCAATTTCGCTATTTCTTATATTTCTGCGCATTGCAGAGTCCTGTAAGTATACTCTTATACTCATCTTACAACTATTTTCACTACACATGTTCACTGTATTTTTGGACATTGCAACTTAACCCTTTCGTTCTGTACACAGTTATTTCACCACTACACTCGTACGGTGTGTCCCTTTCACGTGGTTTTTGTACACAGTATTTAGTTAATTTTATTACATTTTATTGTGTTTTTGGATTTTACTCCTTATTTATTGTTTATGAATAATTACGGAAAAGCAGTAATTATGCAATTATTCATCTTGGGGTGGTAAACTCGCCTGCATAGACCTGCGTCACACACACTTGCAAAATACTGGTGTACACACTTTCAGTTACATTTGTGTGTGTGTGCACATCGATTCAGGTCGAAACACCTGTTCATATTTTTGTCTGAGCCAAGCTTGCAATCCCTGACATGCTTATTTCTAATACATTATTAATTATTTACAGTTTATTAGGTATATTTAAATTTTTATATTCAATGCTCAGTACATCACTTATTTGTACTGTCGCAATATATATATATATATATATATATATATATATATATATATTACAACGATATAACGTTGCAAATATAATATAATTTACATTTGTGATGCCTCACGTTGGAAGCGATATTTCTTATGCAACGATACGATATACATAAAAATAGGCGTGTCAGGCCTCACGTTCAAGAGCGACAAATTATGTAACAATATAACATTTAATTTGGGTTTCAGGTGTATCTGTAATAAGAACTCTATGTAACTTGTAACGGTATTTCAAATTTAATTGATATTATTAAAATTTGTGCACATGGCACTTACTTCGACTTAAAACATTCTTTATTATTTCGTTATTATGCAGTAAGGCTTATGCTATATACATCCTTACTGACTAAAAATTCTAAATATATGAAAAATATATTATACTAACCGTCTGTGACTTCTCGTATTTGATGTCTCTTCTTATTACCCACGAGAAGTCACAGACGGTTAGTATAATATATTTTTCATATATTTAACGGAATCGTGGCTTGGTACTAAAATAGGTTTATTCCTACTCTAATATAAAAATTCTATTCTACTAATTATTGTATTAACGAAAAATCTTACTTCCAGACTACTTAGTCAGTTAGTGTGTTTCAAAATATCAATATTTAAATATTTTCTTGTATATTGCAATGTAACTCAAAAATATCAATCGTTACTGAATTTATCTTTTGTTTCTCAGTACTGATTTATATCTAACGCTAATTTTTAATTAAATGCTTTGTATTCTTTTCATTTCAATACTAATTTGAGCTCTTGTTTACGTTAATCTTATTTCAATAACAGCTATGATTTTAATTCTAATTTTACAATAAACATTGACTCTTACTTTTAAATAGAACAAGAATGTCCTTAATTGTCTTTACGTCAATTGTTCGATTAAGAGATAAATAAGTTGTTTATCACCTTATCGTCGTCAATCATACTCAATCATTGGATCCCTCTGTAATCGTCCTCGTCTCGAACTTCAGCATCACTCGCTCTTCTCCTCTTGTCCAGCGTCGCCTCTCTCTTCTCCTCTTGTCCAGCGCCGCCTCTCTCTTCTCCTCTTGCCCAGCGTCGACTTCCTCTCTTGTCCAGCGTCGACTCTCTCTCTCTCTGTCCAGCGTCGTATCGCTCTCTGGAACTTCTCCTCGTGCTGTTTCGGACATCAGTTGATCTTCTTATGTGGATCTTCTTATGTAATTTTTTGTTACTACTTAAAAATGGTTTGTTTTACAATCCAGTTACATAACTGTATGTAACTGGAAGGATGAAACAATTTACAAATATTTAAATATTCTGTGCGGACGGGCAGAAGCTCCCGCTGCACCGTGGAGGATTTAAGAAAGAGAACCACTGTAGCTTGTGTGTCCTATTTATACCCATGTCTTGGTCAACATCTGCAGTGGTACGAAATCGACATGTCAGAAACTGTCTCTGAGTTGAGTTCCCCCACTCTTGGTCAATTTCGCTATTTCTTATATTTCTGCGAATTGCAGAGTCCTGTAAGTATACTCTTATACTTATCTTATAACTATTTTTTCAACACATGTTCACTGTAATTTTGGACATTGCAACTTAACCCTTTCGATTTGTACACAGTTATTTCACTATTACACTCGTACGGTGTGGCACTTTCACATGGTTTTCGTACACAGTATTTAGTAAATTTTCTTACATTTTATTGTATTTTTGGATTTTACTTCTTAATTATAGTTTATGAATAATTACGGAAAAACAGTAATTATGCAATTATTCATCTTGGGGTGGTAAACTCGCCTGCATAGACCTGCGTTCACACACACTAGTAAAATACTGGTGTACACACTTTCACTCAGTTACATTTGTGTGTGTGCACGTCGATTCAGGTCGAAACACCTGTTCATATTTTTGTCTGAGCCGAGCTTGCAATCCCTGACATGCTTATTTCTAATACATTATTAATTGTTTACAGTTTATTAGGTATATTTAAATTTTTATATTCAATGCTCAGTACATCACTTATTTGTACTATCGCAATATATATATATATATATATATATATATATATATATATATATATATATATATATAGGACGCAAACTAAAGTAAGTACTGTCCAATAACAAAAATAAATAAATAACAAAGGAAACAAGAGATTCAAAAAAGTTAATTCATACATTTTTGTTAATGTGTGACTCAAGTAAACAAAGAACTGAAAATCAAAGTTTCCCATGCATATAGTCAATGGGAAAGTTATTTACAAAATCAAGTTTACTTTAATTGTTATTATTTATTTATTTCCTTTTTGTTTTATTATTTTAACAGTTAAATAAATTAATTAATATATTCCCCTAAAGTTTATTATTTCAGAATTATATTATACATTAATTTCATCTCACAAAATAATAGTAAGATGATGTATTGCTTAGTAATAAATGGGTGAATCCATTATAAATAATAACATTTTACAAGAAGTGTGACCAGAATTTGTGTAAAAGGTAATTCCTGGGACCATTTCTGTACAAGTTTGACAATGCTTGCTAGATTTTTTTGACAAATGCTAGATTAACAAACTACAAAACATACTCAGAAATAATAAAAATGTAATAATATATTCAGTAAGCTCTCTGAATTGCCCAAGAGATCTGATTTAGATTTTATACTGAAGAATGAACTGGTCAAGCATAGTGTTTTTGTTCTTGTGACATTTTTGCTTTAATGATTTAAAAAACGCAAATTTTAAGTGAGTAAATCATCAATTTTGCTTCAGAATATAAGATTTATTTTTGTTTAGCAATGTCTTTGTCTAAATAATTAACAGGTTTTATATATTATAGATAATATTCATTTGCATAATAATTTTATAAATTTCATATCCTTATGTAGATATTGCATTATAGATAACTTGTTGTACAATTCACATAATCAATATCAGCATCATCAAAGACTTAGTAGATTAATACATTATAGCCTACATTTCATTAATTAATACTGTCACCATCTACAGACACTGAGTTTATAAAATTAAGTTCTTGAATTAAGAATATAATTAATTTATATATTTTTATAAATCTGTAAAAGAATCAAGTGTTACAATTTACCAACATGTTACAATCTGTTTACCATATAATTTAGAAAATGAATACTTTTTATATTTAAAATATATGAATAAAATTTTAAATATTTCATTATAATAATTCAATATTTAGACAATAGTTCTGAATGTGAGAGGTACGACCCCAGACTGGAGTGAGAAGAGCTTAACAAAAAACAAGAAAAATACAAAATTTTAATATACAGATACAATTTAATAACTCATTCCTGTTTTAGTGCTTTGTTTAGAAAATATAAAAATGTTAAAAAATATGTACCTTGGTATTGTTTTGTTTAATATAGTTTATACTTGAATTATTATAAAGATTTGTAAAAATACAAGCATTACCAGATGCACACACACACACACATTTTGCAGTATAATAGTCATATAACCATTTAAAAAGAGTGTGTATATCTTAAAACATTGACTTAGAAATTCAGTTGTTGGTAACCAATATTGTTAGAGCTACATAACAATTGTTCATAACCAAAAATAATTGATAAATTATTAACTACATTTCCTTTTGAATTAGACAAATCCAGTGAATTAGACAAATACAACTGCATTAATATGAAAATGCAGCATTGTTGTCATATTCTGACCACCCACCACAACATAAAATGGCTGCATTTTATTCGCTATTTAACAGAATGTACAAAATTCCCCTAAACAAACAAGAAACTGACAAAGAAAGAAATATAATATACCAAATTGGTTATGAAAATGGATACAATAAAAATACTGTGATCAAAATAGAAAATAAAATCAAATATAAAATAAAAACTGAACAATTAAGAATAAATCAAACTGAACAACACATAAATAATAACAACAACAAAAAATGGGCCACATTCACATACATAAATAATAAAATGACAAAACTAACAAAACTATTTAAAAACACAGATATAAAAATAGCATACAGAACTAATAAAAATAAATTACAAAATCTAAATAGCTCACACAACATAGATAATACAACAACTAACGGCATATACAAAATTGAATGCCAAGATTGCAATAAATGTTACATAGGACAAACAAAAAAACAGCTGAAAAAACGTTATTTTGAACACCTAAATGCATACAAAAAACCAGAAATATATAAATCCAATTTAGCCACACATGCAATAAACACAGGACATGAATTCCCAGACATAACCAATGTAACACTAATAAAACATATACCACACAAAGGCACCATAATGAACATTTGGGAAAATTTACAGATATACAAACATAAAACAGAAAACAAACTAATACCTGAACAAATACAAATCAATACAAAACATGACACAATATTCAAAGCACTCAACATAGAAAATACACAAAAAACTAACACATACACCACAAACACACACAATAAAACCAATTTGAAATACCAGAAGCCAACAGGAAGCCACAATAATAATAGTCAACCAACAAAACATATGTACTTCACCAGACAAAAAAACCGGAAGGCTGAGGATGGGTACAAGATAGTACCCGAAACATGTTTCCAATAAAGGATAAAAATAACATCTTGAGGTAAATTTAATTATAAATATTAAATGTATTATATATATCAAGAAACGGACTGTAGCAAAAAGTGACTAATATATATATATATATATATATAGTTTTCTCCCTCAATCATTTGTTGATTTTGCTGTTATTTTCTACCTTACAATGTGGCACAAAAAGAGCCACTTCTATTGTGGCTCTGTTGGGGGTGAGATCAACGAAGGATGGATAAATTCTTATATATACATTTCAGTGGCTGTATCTCAGTAAATCGATTGTGGTTCCGGATATTTGTATATATATATAAAAAATATTCATCTGAAAGCAATTAACGTTGATCACATTTTATACAAACCTTATTTTAATACAAAAGTAAAACGTCTTTAATAAAGTTTTTGTTTTATTTTTCTGAAAATTATTTTGCTTTTGGTTTTTTCCATCGTCGAATGCACAAAAATTATTATTACTGAATAAATCTCTTCGAATTTGAGGTTAGATGTGTTATGTGAAGCGAGAAATCTGTCTACTAAGCTTGCTTGGCTACCTCTTATTACGATGTACTGCGCGCTTTGTTTGGAGTGGTGTTCTTCAAATTTTACATTATCTGGTAAGTAAAACACCTTTTGTAACATATTTATACCTTATTTCTATGGAATCTATAATCTTAAGAGTGCTATAATTATGTAACAATGAATGAAAGGTTTCAGAACTGTCAAATGTCTATATAGCTTTTATTAATAGCAGTGTTGAAAATTTTTTAATTTTGTAAATTGAATTGCTTATTTAGTTTGTTAAAATCGTAATGAATATCTCTTGGACTTTGTTAGGTTAAAACGTTTTAGGTTTTTTACGGTCACTGTTAATACTGTCAATTCACTTTTGCCTTGATTACATAACCTAATATTTCACATTTATGCTTAATGATAAAATAATGAATTTTCTAACTGTTTAATTAAGCATTTGTCGTGGTAACTTAATCCAAGTTTATTTTTGAAATTTATTTACGGTAATTTAACCTAGTGTTCTATGAATAAACAATTTCTTCATTTCCATCAATTTCTGATGAATTAAAATTCACTGCAGTTTAAATATCTGTGTGAATTACGATTGGTACACTGTCCATCTTTTAGTGTTAAATGAATAATCGAATTTTAAATTTTTGACAGAAAAATTGTATTTTATATACCATAACCTATTTCATTATATTGTTAGGATAATATGTTTACAGACCTAAATAAGCTTACTGATTGGTTTAATTTAAACTTTTCCAACTTAGAATAATTATTTTTATAATGAAAAACTGATTTCGCACATTGTTTTTTAGAGTTTTCCTTTACTTGATTTTATAACATATGACAGTTATTTTTCTGATTTTAACTGTCATTTTTATGGTTTTATATGGAAAGGAATGACTCCACACTTTGGTTAAAATCTCTTAGTAAATCTGGCAAGGAATGAAATGCATACCTGTTATCTACGCATGTAACGACATGAGTTATGCTTTACTTTAGTTGGCCATATCAAGAGTGTTTCTTTAGTTTATTATTGCTGGAACGAGCAAGGGACTATGTGGTAATTGATCCAGATAAACAGTAGAATCACTAAAACCTAATCAAAGAATAAGGTCCTCTTTAATCTGTTTCTTCGGTCTACGCAAATTATCGGGTCAATAGGCCCATCGCTCTCTTCGGCAAAATAAACTAATGAATCCCTCTTGTCATAACAAGCTTAATTAAAACATATCTCATTATATGTATAGATCACTGTTTTTCGTGTCATAGTACATAATAATGCTTTTCCAAGGTGCTGGGCTTATAATGGATTTAAACCCACGTTTTAATTGGTAAAGAAATAATAACAACAGAACTAAAAGTTTTGTAAAGATACCTCCATAACATTTTTTCTGTACATTTTCATAAAATGTGTTTTTGAAAAACATATAATTGTATAATGCACATCAAAATTATATTGTAGGAATCTCATGAATTTATATTTTCAGTCTTGAAGATACATAGTAGATGAGCAGAATGTTTATATTTTTATAATCACTAAAATTATAAAAAGAAGCATTATTAAATTTTGATATTGGGTATTTATTACTTCTTTGTAAGTGAAAATTCTTTACTCCAACTAAGACATTTCATTACTTCCAGTGGGGTAAATTATTAAACACTACAGTAAAACCCTTTAGATATAGATTGGCTACTGTATGGTCTCAGTTCAAGGACCAACCAAACATCCACTCAAATTTCTAAATATAATTTTATATTAAAACAGAAAATAATGAAATTTTGTAATTAATTTTCATTTCTCCTAATATGTTCATTGTAAACATACTAGCAGTTGCCAGTGTTATTAAAGAGATTTCACTTATTAACGGTCGTAGAGAAGGTCTACAAACACCATTAATAATTTTATTAAAATATTATTACAGGCGGTTAAATTTGAAACGTAATAATTAGACCCATAAACTCTTCCCAGTTCATGTTAATTCTTAATATTATAAATAATTAAAATGATAAGTTGTGAATTAAATTAAGTTAAGTGTGAAGTTTTAGCACTTTTAGCATGTGCTGTAATAAAGGAGCTTTTACTATACACCTTTGTCTTTATTAAATTAACTTTTTTAAGTTTGTGAGTAAATTGATGTTTTTTCAGATTCTTGCCGTAAAAAGTTGTTTCAAACATCAGCAAATGAAACTACCTAATCATCAGCCAATGAAACTGGAAGCTCTTTTGTAAATTGTGACAAACAGTATGTCACTGAAAAATTTGTTATAGGACTTAAATAACTATTTTTCGTAAGTAAGAATTGTGTATTGATTTGATTTTTTTTTATTTACTTTATTATACATCGCATCAACTAATAGGTCATTAGCAGCGACATTAGATTTAGTGTATTGAGTTCTTGAACTGTATGTTTTTTTAATAAAAATGATAGATGGAATTTTAACAGCCTACGGAAAGATGCCATGTCTTGACCAGGATGCGAACCCAGGACCACTGGTTTCCTGGGTTTAGCATTGCGCTACAGTGAATTGCTTTTAAATAATTATAAATTTTATTATTATTATATTTACAGATATATTTATTTTAGTGATCATATGTTAACAATACATCAATTTTGCTAGTTATCAGTTATAAGTAAATTCTCTTTCAAGAGTTGATAGTGGAGAATAACAAAAACTGACACTGTAAGGTTGGTATGCTTATTCCTTCCTATCTCATACCCATACCTGGAGATCGTAGATTTTATAATCATACTGTACAAAGTTCATATTTTATATTTATAAAACGTTTTACAATTAGTTGTTGCCCACAACTTCTTTGATTTCATACCCATTACTGAACAGAACTAATAAGTTAAAGCAGTAAATTACAAAATTTCAATAAAAACAGTTGTATATTAAACTTATAAAAAGTATCAGTTTTAAATATGTTAATTAGAGTGCCATAAAGTGAGGTAGTATCATATATTGTTATATTGTTTCATTTTAGTTGTTATTGTTCTAATAGAAGTTATGATTAACGTCTGTGTATTTATCATTTATGTTTACTGCATGGAGTGAAATCAACTTGATGTTATTAAGTCTGTCGATACATTGGTGCTGAAATCTAAGAGCATAATATTTTATGAATGTTTCCTACATTTAACACAGTAGTTCCAAAATGCTCTAAGAATTCGCAAAGTAGTCAGTTGCATTATTCAAGTCAGGTAGAACGAGTCATTTAAATTATATTCTACAGAGTTAATTTTGTTCTCGTTAAGTTTCTAGGTGTTGTGTAGTTTAGCTAATGTAAATATTCAGTTCAGGGTAAAATTAATAGATTCTGTGGTAAATTTCGTTTCTGAAATTTTGAACCAACTGTTTGGATAAAAATGTAGATTTGTTTCTCGAGTAGATTGTGCTAAATGAAAGCTCATTATCATGGCAAAAGCAGGTTGTTTTGTGACAGGGACTATCAACTGTTGTGAAACAAAGTGATAAAATTTTACTGATTTACTAGAATGGCATAAAATTGTTTTTACATGTTCCTATTAAATAAATAAACAGACAAATAACATGTGAAGCATTGGCACAACTTGCTCCTAGCTGTATTTTTAAGTTATTTTAATATTGCTATGAAAATATTGTATCATTCCATTAAGATTAGGTGGGTAATTGTAAACGAAATATGAAGGATTAACATATTTTTATTTATTAAAAATCATGTATAGGTCTCCAAAATTAAATTAACTGTAAATAATAGTTATTTCAGTCTTTTCTTCTTATGTTGCATACAAAAAATTGTTTAAATGAAACCTTCTAAAATTCAATTTACAATTACCCCAACATCTTAGGGGTAATTATAAAACAAAAATTGGAACAACTGTAAACTAATTGACACTGTACTATTTTGTGTTGCGTTTTTAATCCCAACTGCATGTTTACAATTATCCAATCTTGGCTTGTATGAAAAGTTAATAGAAACAAGATACTTCAGACATTATGGTTATTAAAAATCATAAAGATATGTTGTTATGGTTACATAATACAACATGTAAGTAACAGCATAAAAGTTTATCATTTTTAAAACACAAAAACATTATAAAGAAATGACACTAGTAAATAATAAATTAAAATGTATCATTTTCAAAAACAGGAACACATCCAGGGTACTCGCAGAAAATGTGTCTATTAATTTCCTTCATTTGGGTAAAACTGTCAATATTTGTTCAAATCTAATACTACTTTCATCATTTTCGTTTAATATAACTTTGTAAAAATTTAATTTTTCAGTCAAGTTAGTTTTATTAGCAGGCATCTTAATGCCAACTTTGTCACCACTTATTGCAAAATTGATAGTTGCTTCGCTCTCGACGAGGCCTTTCGGTGTTTTTACCATCTTCGGGTCTTAAATGACCAAAGATGGTGGGAAACACTGAAAGGCCTCTTAAAAGACCTAAGACCCAAACACCGAAAGGCCTCGTCGAGAGCAAAGTGAATAGCAGTTTTGGAATAAGTGGTGACAACGTTGGTGTCAATGTTTAATCTTTACGTTGACATCCTGTGACATAAATCTACATTCATCATCTATCGTCATCATTCCAAACATACTTGTAGTGAGTTTTATTTCTTGGTCCCCCAATGAAATCAACAAGATAAATTTTCCTAGTTGAATTTTTTGCCACTTTAATATTTCATATGTTACTTCTGTGGTATTGTATTTCAAAAAACTTATTGCAAATGAATCTTTGTTTTGTTTTTCATGTTTTATTTTTATTTTTTTTTTAATTTTTAAGTCCCTTCTTAGATTTGTTTCTTTAATGTTCCTAGACATTTCTTCTTGATTTGTTCTAGCTTTCTTTCTTGATGCTGTCTTCAGCTTCTTTAACTTTTGTCAGGACTCTGCAGTTGTTAAAACTTCTCTGCAGTTTTAGAGAGAACTTCAACAGATGATGTAATGACATTGTAGCCAATAGTGATTGTCTATAAACTAAATTTCCCTAGTGTTTACAATTACCCTACCTATCCCTACATAAATTTGAAACAGCATATTTTGAAATGGTTTTTATCTACCAACGTGAACTGCACCCTTAACATGAACTGTATAAGGGCTATCATTTTTATGTCTTGACTTAAAGGTTTCTTCAACCCCAATTTACATCATCTGGAAAGATGGAACAGTGTCACTTTATAAAACTAACAGTACTGTACAAATTTAACAGAAAATATACATTTCTAAATTGAATTATCTTGACTTACAGGCCGGTCATAGTAAGAAATACTAAAGTGGATGATATTTCCTTGTTTTTTGTTTGAATTAAAACGAAATGTATATGTAATATATATAACATAATATATATATATGTATATTACGTTTCATGAATTCAAATTAAATTTTTTATAAATTTAAATATTTTTCAGTCCATTATTGGAAAATATTGTTTGTCTTAGCGGTTCAGCACCACTGTTAAATTAAGTGTAACCTGATTTAGGGTGGGGAGGGAGATTTTATTTTTCATTGTTCTGCAGATTATATTGTATTGTTATTAAATGATTAAATGTAACTACCGTTTTTGTGTCTGTTTCAGGAAAATAAAGCAGAAGTGGCAGTGGAAGTTGTAGATGAACATATCAATGTTGAAGGTGTAGATGAACATAACGATGTTAAATTTGTAGAAAGTGATGCATTCGATATTCTAAATTTTCGAAGTGATTATTGTAGGCCTACTCCTATTGTAGAGGCACCAAACTGTGCAGGGTGTTTGATATTGGCAGATATCCGTAAAAAAAAAGAAAAATCAATTATTATTGACCAAGAAAATGCTGATTGTAGAAAAGAAACTATTAATGATAATAAGAAAAAAAGAAAATGGGATAGAAAAAACTGTTGCCGGTTTTGTCACATTTTAGTGACAAATTTTGCTAGAAACATTGTAAAACATCATCCATTTGAAGAAAAATTAAAAGAATATACTATGATTTTAGATGAAAATTTAAAGGAAATAAAAAGGAAAAGAATGGCTATTACTGACAAACTGAGAAAGAAAGGTAATTGTGATTATAACTTGAAGGTAACCAACAAGGGAAACTGAAAAGCTCATACCAATGAAGAGACCAGCTAATTCAAAATACACAGTAAATTCATTGACTCACGTTGTTTCCACAAAATATCTTGGATTTTTCGAAAAAGAAAATATGTATCTACACTACAGGCACTGCAATAATAAAGGATTTGATGATAATAACTGCGAAAGAAGAAACAGAGTTACAAAAACGTGTTCATTAATGTTAATCCCAGATGTTCCTGAAGTTTCTGAGTCACTGAAAAAAGTCATATTTCCAACAATGTTGAAAGATAAATTTAGTTTCATTGCTCAAACTGATCCGTTAATTGTACGATTTGCTACAAAGTTTTTTAAAAACCACAGAAGTAATCAGCATATAAAATATTACTAATTGTCAGCTAATTGTCTCAATTTATGTGTTTTACTTGAAGTAACTTTAATTAATTGTTTCTGGAAAAAATTGTGTTTTTTAAATTAATTTTGTGTGTAATCTACTACTTATTATATTTTTTATTAGTGTTTTAATGTCTTAAAAGACAAGAAGTTAATTTTTTGTATTATTGTTAATAATATTTGTAATTATTTACTTTCTAATTAGTCGTTAGTCTAATTAGTTTCCTCTTGTTGTGACATTTCTTTTTACAGTTATTGAGATGGTTAATTTAATTACTGTTATTTGTTAAAATAATAATTATAATTTTTTTTTGTTAGAATACAATTTTCCATGTCTAAAAATGTATTTTATTTTTTTATCGTGTTAATATAACCTTAATTGAAATGAGGATTACAAGTGTTTAAAATTCAATAAAAATATCTAAAAAGTTCAAAAGACTCCTGTATTTAAAAAATAGGTAATTGTTATTTTTAATGAATCCTTGTAGTATATTCTTGTAATAAGAATCTGTACAGTGTGCCAAAGTCTGTGTGATTTATATTTAGTGCAAACTTTTATACTTGGACGTAATTGTATATTATTTTTATTATTATTGTACTTTATTGTAAGACAAACAAATCTTTTCTTCTAAACTTTGTCTAGTACCACACTTAAAAAATGACAGTGCAGCTAATTATCTCAATTTGTGTTTTACGTGAAGTAACTTTAAATAATTTTTTTGTTTTCTCATGTTTTTGAAATTAATTTTGCTTGTTATCTATTATTCATTGTATTTTTTATTAATTTTTAATGTCTTAAAAGACAAGAAGTTATTTTTTTGTTTTATTGATAATAATATTTACTTTCTAATTAGTAATGGAGTTTTCTCTTTTTTGTGAGATTTCATTTTAGAGTTTTTGCTATGCTTAATTTAATTACTGTTATTTGTTAAAATAATAATAATTTATTTTTGTTAGAATACAATTTTTATGTTTCAAAATGTATTTTTATTTTTTTCTCGTTTTTCTATAACCTTAATTGGAATGGTGATTACAAGTGTTCCAAATTCAATAATAATATCTAAAAAGTGCAAAAGACTCCTACATTAAAAAAAATAGGTAATTGTTATTTTTAATGCATTCTTGTAGATTCTTGTAATAAAAACCTGTACAGTGTGCCAAAGTCTGTGATTTATATTTAGTGTTAACTTTTCCTTGGTGTAGGCTTATTGGCTATTGGATTTGATTCCAGGATACTGTGACTTTTGTTATCAGTGGTTCTCTTTGTCCCATAAGTTCCCGCGTAAAATTTATGTTACTTTATCATTCAATCATGCAAAATAGACTATATAACACATAGAGTCTGTTCAAAACAAGCTAAGAAAAAATAGGGAAACCAAAGTTTAGTAACTAAATTGAAACGTTTTATTTTATTCACAGGGTTTAACTTGTGATAGAAACTGATATGCTTATTGAATCAACCGAAATGTGACAAACAAGGGTTGGCTAAAGATTAGATTGGTGAGAATATATTGTGTTTCCACGAAATTTAGGTACATGATTTCTAATTTGATCAATCGTATGCAAAATTTTATTTAACTCACAAATAGGATACACCACCACCTAGCTTTTTGTCAATAAACTAATTAGCTTTTTTCTTTTTATTAAAGACCCTCTTAAGTTGAAAGTTTCTGTAAAAAGATCCGAATTTCAGCTTTGACAGGAAAAGAGAAAATATCACACAATGGGGAATCAACCGTTCTGTTATATTAGTTACTGTAATGAAACGGACAGTGATCGTAAAATTAACATTTTACTCTTCCATACTTTTTCCACTTGAATGAAGTAACCATTATTTTATTCCGTTCTATTCAAATTCTGTTTGCAGGAACCATTAATATTAAACTATAAAATGAGATATTCTTTATGGAATGTCTCTTAATTTTTCTTTAACAATGAAATGGTTAAAAAATACAATAGAAGTTTCAGCTGTAATAAACATTGTTGTAATAACAGAGACAAAGAAGAAACTTTAAAGTACAAAAGATTGTTTGATGTTGCACAGCGCCATAGACTCAGCAACAAGAGCTCAGAGTGGAGTGGCAGTACGACTGATAAGAGATGGAGAAATAAAATACAAAACTATATTTATTTCAATTGTAGAATAATAATAGTGAGATTTAAGATAGACAGAAGGTATCTTGTTGTGGTAGGTGTATATACACAAGAAGAAGGAAGAAAGGAATGTACTAAAATACAGCAATATTTTATGAGGAATTGCAGAAGAAAATTAAAGTCAATCCCAACAATTACTTGGTAATAAATGAAGATTTAAACCCCAGAATAGGAGATTCGCCAATTCAATTCAAGGAGTTGTAGGCAAGTTTGGAGAGCAGACTTTAAACTCTAATCGACATGAGCTGAGGTGCTTTTGATTCCTATAATGAATTAAAAATAACAAACAGCTTTTTAGAAAAAAGGACATACATAAAGTATTCGTGGTGTGCGAGAGGGCAAAGATGAATAATAGATTATATTAGGGTCAATAAGAAACTGAACACAAGTGTACAAGACGTTAGACTTTTCAGAGGTAGTGACAGGTTCTGACCAATTTTTAGTAATTAGGAAAACACACCAAGACTCCGGGGATGTACTGACATCTAACATAGAAGCAGACGTTCATGGAAGACAAGAAGTAACATATTAACTTCTGAAACAGCCTAACAAAACTGAGAAAGATAATGCACAATTTCACATGACAAATGAGGAGGTAAATAATACAGGAAGGCAAGATATAACCATCACTCTTCCGGTTGTTAATAGCAATATATATCTTGGGGATAACATAACAATATCGGGGAACCGTGCTTTGCTCGGTTTTGGTATTTATTTATGTATATACAGATTATTTTTACATTAAATTGTCTAGGATTTGTAAACATAAGCAGAAATTTGTAAGCGTAAACAGAAACTATACGTGTATTGTATAAACAATTAAAATAATAGCAATTGCATTATACACATAAAAAATAAAGTAAACAGAATAATACAAAATACAGTATAATTCAAAAGTATTGGAAAGTTAGAGTAAAATCTTCTAGTATTTAGTATTTCTTTCCATACAACATTTCGTGTATGGTGAGGATTTTCTGGTGGCAAAAGAACTTGTTACGTTTTATTAAGTTACAAACTTTTTAGCTGCTTTGTCTTTTTACTCTAGAAAATGCTACATACAACGTTCCATGCATAAAAACTGATATAAGTAAGTAGATACCAACGGATTCAAATGTTTATCCTTGAGCTGTGTGGATGGTCAAGCAAAAGCAGGTCTTATGAGGAACTGATGTCGTTGCATAGTACATCCAACTTGATTTTTGCTAGAATCTAATGTGATTCTTGGGATATGGACTTCTCGGCGTGCATTCTCTCCAGTGATAATCTTTGATTTAATAATATTGTTACACAACTCAGTAACTATTAACCTTGTTCCATTGCATAGTCCTTCGGAGACATCCAAGTTTTGCAAGAGCATTATTATTGTATTTTTTACAAGTTTCAGTTCATGTGGTGGTAGATCAGCCATTTCAACGGAATTCAGAAGTAAATTAGAGACCTCCTTCTGGTTGATCTTTGACAGAATCATAACTGTTGTAAACTTTGCACTCTCCAGGAAGCTTTTCAATAATTTCTGCATTAATTTTATTAACATCTTTATTATTGGTTCTAGTATAGCCCTGTCCTTCTTATTTTCATATCTGTTTTTAGCCAGACAGTCTCTGAATACTTCTTCAGTAAGATTGCCGTTGGAAAGAATATCCTCTGGTAGTTCAATCTCATGCATAGCATTTGCTGGTAAGTCTCCATTGCCAACTTTTAATAAATATTCAGCAAAGTCTCTTTGCTCTGGATTCACACGCATATTTTCTGTCAGTGAAAAGAAGTTAAAATGACGCCAAAGTCTGTTTTCCTTAATCGAAAGGTCTACCAACTCACTGCGGTTAGCACGAGGTTGAACGGGCAAACGTTGCCGGAAATCTCCTCCAAAGAAACAATCTTTCCACCAAAGGCTATATTAGGATTTCCTATAGAACGACGTATTTGATCCATATTGTGTAATCCATATTTAGGTAACATACCCCATGCACCAACCCGAGCGTTTTACTCTATAATAAAACGTACCTTTCTGTTTTAAGTCACAAAGAAGCAAAAGCAACAGTTTCAAAAATCTCATAAATTATTATTAACTTTAGCTTACTAACAACCTTTTTCGAATGTTTCAATACAATCCTTTAATTTTTTTGTTCATGACGTGTCCGTGTACTAATGCTTACCTCAGAGAATACAGAAAACACAACAGCGTACAGGGAAAACGTTATAAATTAAATACGTTATTGCTCGCTTAATATAATTAGATAGGGTAAACAATTATTGCTCGTCTCAACTCTTATTTTGTTTATTTACATTGATTGGAACAGCTAATTATTCTTTTTCATATATATACATATCGATACTGCGCCGTTTGCATTTATCGACGGTTTCTGTAATTTATTTATCTGTAGGTTAAGAAAGCTGGTTAGAAATTACAGTTGCTTAGCAATAATTAATTGTTACGCGTTATCGGTCCCGCGATATTTTAAAATAAAGGCCCTCAGATGTGGCCCTGACGAATTTTGCGGAAAATGAGACCGAGTCCAATCAATTCCTGGTGTCGAAACACCCTTAAGTACCAACTTCCGAGAAAATCGTTAGAGCCGTTTTCGAGAAAGAAAAACATAGCTACATACAATTATATTGCTCTCTTAATAGTGTAGGTTTAGAAGAATTAACAAATGTTCTAGACCAAATGAAGAATAAGACCCGATGGAATTAACACAGAACTCTTAAAAAGTGGTGGACTGCTATTAAAACTACAACTTTGGCATTTGATTAATGCATGCTGGAAAACAAACACTATTCCAGATTTTTGGAGAATAGCAGAGGCTGTTTAAAAAGGGATAGAAATGACTGTGGAAATTATCAAGAAATAAGCCTTTTGAATACGGCCTACAAATTATATACATGGATAATTAATAACAGACTGAAGAATACTGCAAACGCTCTCCTTCTTGAACAATCTGGATTTAGAAAAGGAAGATCCTGTGGTAACAATGTCACAATTATACGCCAATTGATCGAAAAAAGAAGAGATTCAATCTAGAGCCACATATTGCCTACATAGACTGTGAAAAAGCATATGATCATGAGAATAGAGATATATTGTGGAAAATATTAGAACAAAGAGGATACCCACATCATATAATAGAAGTAATAGGAAGCCTATATGAAAGAACGGACATTACTATAAACACTGAGAAGGAGAAAAGAGAATCTATTACTCTTAACAAAGGCATTAGAAAAGGGTGCAGTTTCTTTGTCACTCACTTTATTTAACATACGGCTATATACTCGTATTGACGATGTAAGGCAACGGAAACAACGAACTGGTCCTGGAATCTACTTACTTCCCGATAATTTCTCCATTAATATTATTTTGTTTGCTGACGATCAAGTCATCCTACAAGAAAAGGAAAGTGGATTACAAAAATCAGTGTACCAACTCAGTAAAATTTGCCATGAATGTAATTTAAAAACTTCCACGACAAAGACTAAAATAATGGCATTTAAATAGTAATAGACAATAAAATTATTGGAAAAATATCTCACTTCAGCTATCTAGGGTGCAACGTAAGCTATGAATATGAAGACAATATCGATAATAAAATAAACAGATACCACAATGTGTAAGACTCTGGGAAAGAAAGTACGAAAAGATACAGAAATGAAATTTTATGGCTGCACCAGTATTGATGTACGGGAGTAAATCGTGGACACTCACCCAAAATCAGAAAAAAACGAATTGAAGCTGCCGAAATAAAATTTTTAAGGGAGTCAACATGTCCAGCCTGAGATATCACATAAGAAATGCAGACATAAGGCAAGAGCTGGATATCTACTTAATAAACGACAAAATTAAAAAAAAAAGAAAGAAAACTGGATAAAACACATAAATAGAATGGGTGACTCGATAATACCAAAGAAGATAATCCAGTATAAGCCTCTTGGAGAACGAGATAGAGGCAGACCAAGAAAACGGTGGTTGTGAAGACGGAACAGGCTGTAAGCCTAATCCTTGAAGTGAAGAAGAAGAAGAAATTTGGCCCAATCATGCAACTTTGTTTGACAATATTTCTATATATTTGGTTGTAACGGTATTACGAATAAGTAAATTTTGTGCTAATTGAGTGCAAACTATTTAGGAATTACGAGGAATATCGGGAAACGGATTTCATTGTAGACTTAACAGAAAAAAACTTCAGTTACCAGGAAAATATTCGAAGCTATATGATTAGTCTTTTTTTTTTGTAGTACTGTACTGTGTTCATAAGGTATGCTGTTTTGTACGAATGGATTTTTTGTGTGTTAAAGAACCGCGGTGGCAAAACCGACTAACCCTCTGTCAGTTGATGTATTGGTTAACATCGCCTGTCATTGTGTGTTAGACCCCCGGTATAGCAGAACTAAACAAAACCGGCTCGTATTCACTGGTAAGTGTTTACGTTACTTCCAAGGTTCTGAATCTACGTAAAAATTAAATGTCCACAGCCCGGTGGTTGTGCTCTTGTGTATTGGTTATTTCAGATGGCTGAAATAAAAATAAACAAATAATATAGCGTAGTAAAAAGTCTTAGATCAACGGACGCCTTGATTGATGGCTCAGTCGGTTGATCGCCATTCATTAATACGTTGAAGGTCTCGGGTTGCGATTACCTGTTTAGGCTGGAAATTTGTTTAACTAGCAAAGCTATTGTAACAGTTCCAAATGGGCTCCAGACTGTAATGACCATTGTAGCTGATGCAACTTTACATACATATTCTAAAAAAAAATTAATAATAATAATAGATACCAATCCCTTGTTTCGTGCGGTTAATTCGTTCCCAAACATTTGCGCACGAAATGAAACTGCACTGAACGAGAACGTATTTTTCATAAACAAATATGCGTTTCATGGTTATTCGGTTCTGAAAGTCTTATATTATTTATTCAACAACCTGAAACCTTATGTTAGTTTACATAGCATTCACAATCGTGTAAACCTATTACCGTAGTGGTGGCGTAAAATATTTGTGTATAAATATACAATACGAACTCGATAATGTGTCTCATGTTTGGTTCTAGAGCAAGTACAGAATTATCATAATAGGGTATTATAGAAAACACAGAAAATATATGTAACTGTAAGACGAAAATATAACAATGAAAAATTTTCCTGTGTTACGCACGTAAGGGTCGGAATTTTGGAAAATATGACTGTTGGCCCTGTTTACATTTGAAACGAGTTGACACGGTTCTAGTACGTTCTGTAATTATGCTGTCTATGTTAAACACGATAAAGTTTGTAGACACAAGACAAAAAGGTTCACTGAAGAAGACGTGACATACATACTAAAGTTTGTTAAAAGTTTTTATTTCATAGGCCTAATTGTTTAGCTTTTTAAGTGATATAAATAAACGATTACCTTACAATGCAACACGAAACGGGCTAATATTAATGACATTCATTCTACTGACATTTTTTGAAAAATAATTCAATCTTAGTTTGAACTCTGCATTCTGTCAGTACGTTTTGATGATTTTAAAGTAGTGAACACTATTTCCTAACAAGCAAACCAGTCACGAACTCCTTTCATTATCTGAGTTGTTCTTTAATACAAGCACAAGAGCTTTTGAAGTGAAGAACCTCATCCATCCCCTTTACAGTATAGCTGCGCTTTCACTACAACTGGTCAAATTACTCCTACCCCATACCCCCATTATCATCACTTTCACTTCGGGAGACGTAGAGACAGATGAAGAACGTATTTGAAATATTTCATTAAAATGGGAAACTTTATTAATAACAAGTACAAAAGGTTGTACCGCACTGAATCGAATCTGGCCCCGCGTTATAATGAGGGATAGGTCATAAAATAATATCCGTACTAAACCGAAACCGCACCAAATGAAATTTTCTGAACCGGGGATTGGTGAAAAAGAATTAAAGTACTTGCTGATTTGGGGGGGGGGCAGAGTTCTTTTTGAGCAAAACTAAATGGGCAAAGCCCCCTAGGGCAGCTACATGCAATCGAACTCCTTTAAAATTTGGCTATCGTCTAGAATTTTGTGACATTCAAAATAATATATGTTTGAAATACGTTAAAGGGTCCACAGCCGGAGTTTTAAACTATCTTCTCGAAATATATTACCAAATGTGTAGGCCTACAGGCCTACGTCTATGTAGATGATCGTATCTACAACATGGTTTTTGTTCGGCTTGTTATTCCGTTGTCATGGAGATTAATTTAATTGATTCAAAAAATATTTTACAACGTTTGTTGTAAGTACACAATTGAGCGATTTACCGTGCATATGTGATTTTCATTGGCGACTATTTGGTATTTGGTGGGAAAAATATAATTTTCCTTCTGTAGTGAATTAAACAAAATTGTACAACCGACAGTAGAGTATCGTTTTCAATTTGTGCTAGTTAATTACACAGTCCACAACTATGAGACAGTTCATTATATGTTGTTTTGATATTCACATGTATTTCAGTTTTTATTACAAATACGTTTATAGAAAAAACGCCATAAAAAGGAAGAGCAGCACAAATAGGTCGTCAGACATCGTTACAACGTTAAAATGCGATCACGTCTTCATATTGAAAATGGTGAAAACAGCGTTGACTATAATAAATGATAATAAGTTGGCACTGAAACGCGCATAAATACAATTTGAAAATGAATTACAGATCCCTCAAAATTTTTAATGCAGTAATTGATCTAGATTTATGGAAAACATTTTGATGAAGTCTATTCCTACAATGAAATTTAGCAAAAAAAAAAAAACAACAACAACAAAATACGGCGGCAAACAAAATACACGCAAGGGTGTACCATTTGAGCTTTAAGGACTGACATCTATAAAACAGATTGTAACTATGAAAATTCAACCAATAATGCATGTGTACAGAATGAATGACAGGGTCTTCATGTCAGCATGCTTATAAAGGTAATAACTGTAATATTGGCCAAGGTATAGGCGAGATTGTCATTTGTTAACCACCAGCTACACCAGCTACGTTAAGAAATTGTGTGATGTCAATAGGTATCGTGATTTCATGTTAGGTCGTGTTGTTCACGGCAATAAGGGTTTATTGTTACTCTTAAATTTTGAAAATAAATAATCTTTTCTGTGCTGATATAACACCTGATGTGATATCAGCCTGATAACGAATTTATGACTTTTCTCCAGATTATAATATTTTTTATTAAATGCCATCGGTTGAAATATCAAGACGATCTGTCCTCTGACGCATACTAAAGTGTTTTGCCAAAAAATATCAAATTACCGAAAGTTGTCCTATTGCAATCTGTTTGAACAATACTATTTTCTGACAATAAAACAAAAGTGTTATTAAAGAGTTTTCATGTTAAGATTAAGTAAGCAGCTATATAAGTGTATGCAGTTTTTCTAACCCGTCCAGCGTTATTCTTTACGGGTAGCTTAGTTTTACATTTCTGACCCTAACGAAATTACACTAACAAAGTTTTATCATTTCTAGTGTTTACGACAATAAAACGACTGACGTTTATCTGAAGACAGAAAAATCCACTAAATAGAAAAAATTAAGTAAACATTTACATATTACAAAAATATCTCCGCCTCACTTCTGTCAGAAATCAGTATGCATATGTCACCCCATTTATGAAATCATCTACGAGGTTATTAGCGTGCACGGTTGATATGGAACATCATTTGGAACACTACAGTTTTCTCTAAACGTTTTATTTAATAACAATGACAGATGAAATTAGTTAGCTTGTGAAAAACGCCGAGCCTGACCGAGTTTCAAACGCTGGACCATAGCACCATATGAAAGGCAGACGCTAACCACTCTGCTACGTGATAGGAATGAACTGCCTTTTTTTATTAATGTAGTACATTAATTATTATTGTGAGGTTATTCTAAATTTTATTAATAACCTAAACAAAAATTAATAATAATCAACTATCGGTTAATGTTTTTGCACTTTACCGCATGATCAACAATAACTGACTGTTGCGGCCCGACCTGAATTTATACAACTGTGCGAAAACTGTAGAGAGCGAGCAATATGAATCGTCAACTACTCACGCAAGGAAAAAAGTTTTCCTGGCAACGCTGTCAAGTCTTGGCAACGCTGTCAGTTCCGTTTGTCTACATCACATTTGTTTTGGTTTGAAGGCGTGACCTTGCAGTCTTGTATATCTGGCTGTCGCTTTGGGAATGTTCAGCCAAAAAGCATACTTGGTTGATCCAAGAGGAATTTTGTACAGAGCCACAAAATGGTTCCCGCGTTTTTAAGGTTTGAGGTTATGTTCCCTCACCCAGATCAACATATCTGATCAACAATATCGTTTTATATGTGATCAACAATCAATCGTTAAAAATATTTAACTATTTTTAATATTATTAAAAAGTGTTATGCTTTTCTTTTACGGTTTTTGCCACTGAATTCATTAATGTAATAATGAAAGTTGTAGCACTAAAACCTAATGAGAAATAAGCTTTATACAAAAATCAACATTCATGGAAATTTTCTGCGTGATCAACAATGATCCCAAAAAGATAAATATATATATATATATATATATTTTACAACGTTACCTTTCGTCTAACACAATTATCTAATATTTGTGATGTTAGATAAAAAGTTACTTACCCGTGATATTACTTTACCTGGGCGCCAGAACAAATCCCAGATACAAATGACACGGTTTCAGATTAGCTCAGCGCATAGAGACACTCTTTCTCAGGATTCGTTCAGTGATTGTGGTTTTCAAGGGGAATCGTTACAAATAACACTTTAATATTTCTTGATTATTTTAATGAACGTTTAATTAATTATTTTTAAACTTTAAATTGTTAATGGTAGGACTTAATTCTACCCTAACACTTATAATTATTGAGTGAGTGTGAAAAGTAATGATTAAGACGCTCAAACGACCTATAGCTCTTATCTGGTTTGATTAAGAGGTTTCTATCTCCCAAACCAGTGCTAAAGAACAGGTCTGCAATAATTTGCACGTCCAATACTACACACCACTTTCCATTCAACACTCCTATACTATATTAGAGCTAATCTTATAGTTAAAATACAAAGTGTGCTTTTCTTAGTGTCCTTTTAAAATTGTTTATTGTTTTATTATTTGTTTAGTACTTATTTCATTGATCAATGAATCTATTTCTTACTGTTTGATGCGTTGACCGAAGATAGGAATCCGTAGAGGTCCTCCTTTTGATGGTGTTGCACAGAAGAATGGATGTTGATCAATGATGTTGAAGATGCCCTGGCAATCACAGATGCTGTAGCCTTCTGTAACACAGGTCCTTCACGGCTGATGCTTAATTAATTAATTAACGGTTGTTTTACGCAGCTAGTGTTATTAAATGTTGTTAATTCATCTACACTGCGGACTACTTCTCGATTTAGAACTTAATTTGCACTGTTGTGTAATTTAAAAATTTCTGTATGTGAATTATACACGTCTAGTGTGTTTAAGTACCGAACGAAGAGTGATGTTACCCCTCGCTTTTAGCTGGCGTCTGTTTTAAATACGGGCTGCTGATTGGTTGTACAAATAAATCATGCGTTTTTCCAGTTTCGACAATCTCGAACAGGTCGCTCAAACACTCCGTGACAGGTTCCAAACGGCAGAGAAATTCTTGTCAAAATCGTACTTCCTGTATTTGCAAATCGATTGATTACAGGTATTTGCAAATGTGTTTCCAAAGATCTGACCACAGAATATTGTTGCTTAGGTCTTTATCTGTGTGTGTGTGAAAACACCTTATTCCTACGTAGCATAATTCTCTCGTTATTCCTGTTGGCGTGCGTCATCCGTATAACTTCTTCAATTGTTAATTATATTAACTGAGATTGCGGCTACTTATAAAGCTTTTCTTGCTGAATACAATTTTGTTTTCAGAATTTCCGTATATTTACAACTTTTGAAGTTATGGCAGGTTGAACTGATAATTCGCTTTGAGTAAAATTACCTGTTTGAACTGGATTCTAATGTAGCGGTGACGTGGTTAGAGTGAGATGGCTGCGATTATACGCTCTCTCTCTTTCTTACGGCGTTACACTCGTACTGTCTATAGCTTTCATATAACGCTCTGATAGGACGCTATTATGAATCGTTATAATATATATATATCTATATTAAATATATATATATATATATAATATTTAATATTTATAATGAATTTACCTCAAGATATTTTTTCCTTGTTAGGAACATGTTTCGGGAAGGATTGTGTTCCCATCTTCAGCCTTCCTGATTTTGAGTCTAGTGAAGTACTTGTGTGTTGGTAGATTGTTATAGTGGTTTCCTGTTGGCCTCTGGTACTTTAAATTGGTATTATTGTGTGTGATTGTGTTGTATGTATTAGTATTTCGTGTATTTTCGATGTTGAATGCTTTGAAAATTGTGTCATGTTTTGTAGTGATTTGTATTTGTTCAGGTATTAGTTTCTTTTGTGTTTTTATGTTTGTATATTTGTAAATTTTCCCAAATGTTCATTATGGTGCCTTTGTGTGGTATGTGTTTTATTAGTGTCATGTTGGTTATGTCTAGGAATTCATGTCCAGTGTTTATTGCATGTGTGGCCAAATTAAATTTATATATTTCTGATTTTTTGTATGTGTTTAGGTGTTCAAAATAACGTTTTATCATTTTTTTTGTTTGTTTGTCCTATGTAATGTTTATTGCAATTTATAACAACCTACCAACACACATGTACTTCACTAGACTCAAAATCAGGAAGGCTGAAGATGGAAACACAATGCTTCCCGAAACATGTTCCTAACAAGGAAAAAATATCTTGAGGTAAATTCATTATAAATATTAAATATATTATATACATCAGGGAACAGACTGTAACACCTAAACGTTATTTTGTAACAGGAAACATTATTTTGAACACCTAAACGCATACAAAAAACCAGAAATATACAAATCTAATTTGGCCACACATACAATAAACACTGGACATGAATTTCCCAAACATAACCAACGCGACACTAATAAAACACATTCCACACAACAAAGGCACCATAATGAACATTTGGGAAAATTTACAAATATACAAACATAAAACACAAAACAAACTAATACATGAACAAATACAAATCAATACAAAACATGACACAATTTTCAAGGCACTCAATTGAAAATACACAAAATACTGATACATACACCACAATCACACACAATAATACCAATTTAAAGTACCAGAAGCCAACAGGAAGCCACAATAACAACCAGCCAACACACATGTACTTCACCAGACCAAAAATCCGGAAGGCTGAGGATGGGTACACAATGGTACCCGAAACATGTTCCTAATAAGGAAAGAAATATCTTGAGGTAAGTTCATTATAAAAATTAAATATAATATATATATATATATATATATATATATATAACCATAATATTTTTGATGTAATCGATTAGTGATGTGGTTTTAACAAGAAAAAATTGAAAGAAGGTACGTATGAACTTCAAAATAGGACAAAATCAGACGCTTACGTATTTTCACCCTTTTTCCGGCATCTGTTACCCAAAAATGGTACTTCGTAGTCATGCATAAAAAGGTATGCATCATGATAAACGGTACCACAAAACATGTATAGGATCTTTTTTATGTATACTTTTATGAGGAAAATTTTTTGTAATAGAGGTTGTTGTCGAAATCCAAGTGGTTCTGCGTAAAAATTGAAAAACTGAAAAAAAACTTGCTAAAAAATGCTGTTTTTGGGGGACGCGCACTCCCTAGGGGAGGGAACTTTTTTGTTTTCAACTACTAGATCCCCAACGAGTATTATGGCAAAGTATCAAAACTTTATAAATTATTTCCCCTATTTTTTCCTAATTTGATTGGACTAATATAATGTTAAACAAATTTGAGTCTAAATGCACAAATAATTTTAAAAAAGTTTATTTTACTTTACTAAACTTAGAAATTGTATAAATCAATCAATAAATAAGATCCAAAAAAAAAAATAGATATGATAAAAAATGAACTGTCCATTATGTACTTTTCTAACGGACATAAAATACACATTTAAACAACAAATTTGCAGTAGAAATCTGTGTCACCTCTTTAAACGGTGAACATAGTTCACCTGTATTATTATCCAATAACCTGTGTAGTCAACCCACTTGGAGACATAATCATAGTCTCTCAGAGTAGGGGTTTAGGTTTAGTTCTTCCCTAATTGATGTAGAACTTATGTCATTTGAGACTGGCCTGGTTGGAACATTAATTACTGTTCTGAAGATCAGTTTCTGACATAATCAAATTTCATAATTTGAGTTCAATATTCTTATACTGGTCTCAAAACACATTATTTGTATTCTTGGTCTGGATACACTATATTTTATATGGCTTTATGAATTATGATTTTATTTAGTAAGAATGTCTGCAGTGTCTACCATAACCAGTACATTGTTTGAATTTTAACCTTAAATGATTGTTTTTCATAATTATGTAGGCATAAAAATTTTAAAAGTATAAGTATCCAGATATTCGGTTGTAAGTGACTGATATCCAGGTAGGCCTAAGTGATGACTGCAGAGAATACTAGAGCAAAGTTTATAAAAATATTACAAAACATATGATTATTTGTAAACAAAATGTGAATGTTTGTGTAAGGCATGAAAATTTGCAGTGTTTGATTTTGATAGACAGTAGTATTTAAGTTCATCAACATCATCATGAACTTGAAGGTCTAAACCATTTCTGATTTGTCCCACCTTCAATATAACAAGCAACTCGAAGTTAAGGATGGCCCATACATCTTCAGTCATGCTGTGACTTATAACTTCTTAATGATTTTTTTGGAATTCAAAAATCTACAATACTGTCAATATGGTACCTCTTTTTATTTATATAGTATGCAAACTAAATCTTATTACTATCTTCATTAACAATGTGTTAGAGAAATTGTGTGATTAAAAAAGAATCATCACTCTTCTGTCATTCACAGTCACAAAGTGGTTGGATTTGTATCCACTGAAGGAAGGGAAAAATTATACCTTATCTATAGACAATAAACAAATAGTCGTAATTAATTACAACTTCCATGCTTTTAAACAATTAAGGAAAGTTATAAAATCAAAGAGAATTTACTTGAAGGTTATAGATTTTACAAATAAAAGAATGAATGAATTCCTGATGGTTATTGGTACCATAATTTAAAACACCATATGACTTAATTACTAAAAAACTTTAGTAATATTTTCAAATTGAGTTTAATACCTTTTTGATATACTCTTTTTGCATAATGTAAAGAAAAATGTGTTTACAACAAAAATGTAAATACAAGTGTTGTGCACATACAATATTGTGTTTCTTATAAATGTATAATATAATGGTTTGAATGGTTTTGGGACTTTTTTTCTGATTTTGTATAGGAGGCAGTGGAGAGGCTTTATTTAAGAACGGGTGGAATATTTGGCATTAATAAAATCAAAATGTGTTGTTCACATTATGCATACCTAATGTTTTTATTTATAAGTGTTAGTGCTACAACATCAAAATAGATTAATATTAACAATGTCTAAAGTGTGACAATGGCCTTTTTCGTATTAATGTTTAAAAATAAACTGCACAAGTAATTCAAAATTAAAACATTGATACCGATAGTTCATTCTTAAAATGTAGACTATTCCTTGCCAAATTCCTATTAATCTATGAATATCACACAAATTGTTGCTTAATACTTGGTTGGTATTTTAAGTGATAACCAAAGAATGTATTTTTTTCTTAAATAAAAAATTACTATACAGCATAAATGTGAAGTTAGATTTTAAATAATGTTTTCACTATAACAATGAAAAATATAATGCAGAGCTTCAGTTTCCAAAGCATGGGTTGTACAAAATACTTTGGCAGTAATTAAAATATATAGGCTATGAATTCTTGCATATTGAAACTTTGTACATGAAACAAACACTTGCTGCGACATTTGAATGAAAATATTGGCAATTAGCATTATCTTGGATTAAAATATACAAAAAATATCGTCAGCACCAGTGACAACAAATGTAGATGTCTTTCAACTAGTTATCCATATTTTTGTAAACATGTCCATCATTAAATTTATTTTAAAGATAACACACAAAATTATTATTTTGGTAGAATATGATTTTTAATACATACATAGACTTAATTTTGAAAATAAACAGTTTCATTTTGTGTCATGTTTGTACAGAAAATTTTAAGATGGTGTGGGTTAATAGTATATTATATTTCTCATTGTTATTGTTCCTTATGATTAATTTGGAATTCTGTTCATTAAATTTTCTAGTATACCAGTATAGTTGAAATGTGTTATTTTATGTTCTAAAATTTATGTGTAAAAACAGCAGTAGAGAAAGTATTCATTTTTGAGTTAGGTTCATGACAGAGTTTAATAGCCTCTTATGAGTTGCAAATTTCATTTTTGGAGGTGAGCATCAATACAGTCAGAGTTACATGGTTAAGACAAGCAGAGACTACAGTGACTTTCTTGTTGGTGTCAAGATAATATATTTGTTTACTAAGGTTTAACATCAAGATATTTCTAAAAAGGCTAATAGTTATCTGCAGTCATATCCATATACTTTATAGAATATTGAAACTTTCAACTTGTGAAACTTACTTGTCTTTTCTTCTCGTACGTGTTTCTGGTGTTCGCCTTCGTCAGCTTTGAGACAGACTGCCATTACTTGTAACGGTTTTTAATTTGAAAGGTATATTGGGGGTGGTGTGTGGAGGAAGGGGATTGGCGCGGGGATCCAAATTATTGTTAGTTTTATGTATAATTGTGTCAAAAAGTGTGTGTGATTTATACTGTAATTGGTTGTTAAGTATGTTGTTTGGTTGTGTTGTGTGGTGTCTGTATATTTCATATTGTTCTGCTGTGTTAAGTTTTCGACCTTTCGGTAAGTAGTGTAATATTTCAAGATTAGTATCTATGTTGGTGTAGCTATGGCTGTGGTTTTTTGTGTGTATGTGTGTGGCAAACGCGGAATGTATATTGTTGTTGGATAAATCTTTTAGCTGTTCAGAGTAACGAGATGAAAAAGATCTTCCCGTCTGGCCTATGTAGAAACTATTCCAGTCTTTACAATTTAATTTGTAAACACCTGTTTTGTTGTATTTGTCTATGTCCGTGTTTGTATCATTGATGTGTTTTTTGATGGTATTGTTTGTTCTATATGCTATTTTGTACTTGTGTTTTATGAATGTGTTGGTGAGTTTGTGTGTGTTGGAGTTATGGTATGTGAGTGTGATGTATTTAGTTTGTAGTGTGTTGTTGGTATTTTGTGTTTTGTTGTTTTTGTTTATGCTGTGTTTGTGTAGTTTGTTTATTAAATTAGGGTTGTATCCGTTTTTTATTGCTATGTATTTGATTGTGTTGAGTTCGTCATTATAGTCCTGTTTACTTAATGGTATTTTAGTTAGTCTATGGAGCATATGGTTGAAGGCCGCATGTTTATGTTGCGTTGGATGGTTTGATGTGTTGTGTATAACCATGTCAGTTGTGGTTGGTTTTCTGTATATTTTATACGTGTGTGTATTGTTAGTTTTGTTAATTGTTAGGTCCAGAAAATTTACACCATTGTTTTGTTCAATTTCCAGTGTAAATTTTAGTTTGTGGTGTATTGTGTTTATGTATTTGTGGAAGTTTTCAACCTGTCTTGTGTTGCCATTGAATAAAAGTAATATATCATCTACATACCTGTGCCAATAAATGATTTTGTTGGTGTATTTGTTGTTGTTTATTATGTGGTTCTGTTCTATGTTGTGTATATATATTTCAGCCAGTATTCCTGATATGGGGGATCCCATCGGGAGACCGTCTGTTTGTGTGTATATCTTGTTATTGTATGTAAAGTAATTTTGCTCAGTTATTATTTTGGTGAGTGTGATGATCTCATGTATGTGTGTTTCGGGTGTGTTGTTTTGTCTGAGTAAATGTTCTAGTGTTTGTATGGTTTCTTGAATTGGTACATTGGTGTATAAATTGGTTATAATAAAAGATGCTAATGTTGAATTGTGTGGGATGTGGATGTGTTCGGTTTTCTTGACTAGTTCGATGTTATTTTTGATAGAAGTATTGTTACTGAGATTAATGTTTTCTTCTGATTATTTTGTCTAGGTGTTTTGCTATTTTGTGGGAGGGAGCTTGTGTGTTGTTTGTTAATGGTCTGATGGGAATGTTAGGTTTGTGTATTTTCGGTAATGCATTTAGTTTTGGGGGGTTAGGTTTGATTTGTTTAAGGTATTTGGTGCTTTCTGGTTTGATTATGTGTTTTGTGTTATTTATAAATTTGTTAATCTGTTTTTGAAAGTTTAGTGTGGGGTCTTTATTTATTTTCGTTATATTATTTTCGTTGAAGAAATTCTCAATTTTAGTGTTTAGTTCATGTTTGTCCATTATGACGTTTATGTTCCCTTTATCAGCTTTTAATATTGTTATGTTGTGTTCAAGTAACTTTTGTTTTACATTATTAAGCATTTTTATTTCGTTGTTGTGTCTTTTTGGTTGTATATGTGTGCGTTGGAGTTTTCGTTTTATGTCGTGGCGTATTGGGTCTTGATCGTTAATGTGCGTGTTTTGAACAGCTGTTTCAGTGTCTTTGATTATGTCACGTATATGTCTATTGTGGTTTTTGTTGTTAATTGTATTGTTTTTCAAATTATGTTTTATTCCTTTGTTTAATAAATCCATTTCATCAGTTGTAAAATTAATGTCAGTTGTGTTTACTGTGCGTGTGTGGAATTTGTGTGTCGGTTCAGGGATTGTTTCTATTGTGTGTGTTGTGAGGTTTGT
Organism: Magicicada septendecula; assembly: GCA_034769895.1. Classification (NCBI taxonomy): domain Eukaryota; kingdom Metazoa; phylum Arthropoda; class Insecta; order Hemiptera; family Cicadidae; genus Magicicada; species Magicicada septendecula. The sequence goes on from CM068376.1 coordinate 352,506,328, forward strand.
TATTTTTTTGTTGTGTCGATCTTGTATTATCGATTTGAGTTTTTCTATGTTGTCTTATGTGCGTTGTATTACATTTTCAAGTTCTGTGTGGTGTAATATTTGTGTAAGTTTTATGTGTAAGTTGTATGCCTGTCTGTTAAGTGTGTCTTTTTTATGGTATAAATAATTGATTATGTTATTTAGGTGTTTCGTATTTAGGGTTATTTAGGTGTATGTATTTAGGGTTACTTTTCGTTTGGTTTGAAGTGCAGCATGTGTGTTTTGTTTTATTGTAACTTGTGCGTGTGTTGGTATGATGTTGTGTTTTTGGCATGTTTTATTGAAGGCTATGTGTAAGGAAGTTTTCGTTACTTGTTTTTTGGCGTTTCTGTATTTGTTGATGAAATACGCTTTGTCTGCGGTATTAAGTTATATCCATATAATCTGTATTCATGAGCTAAACTTGCAACTTATGTGTCACAGGGATCTGCATACTCTTTTGTCTTTCCAAGGTAACTGATTTTGTTTAAATAAAATATATAACTTTTCATTTTCAGAAATATAAAAAGAAGAAGATGATGGTGATAATGATGATGAAGAATAATAATGAAGATGATGATTTCAATTATATATTAAATTGTTTCACAAAATTATATACAATTTAATGGTAAGTATACTATATACTTATGTCAGCTACAGGATGTTTAATAAATAAACAGTACAATTTACTATCAAATATAAACTTAATAACTTATAACAACGCATTACGAGAATATTAATACTGGATGGTCTGAGAAAATTGTATGCAAAGGACCTATCACATAAACATTACATGTACAAAATTATAATTTAATAATAACAAAGAAGATAAAATGCAAGAGACTTACTTAGCTGAATTGCAACAAATAGTAAAATATAATTGATTACTCAATATACATACTGTATCTATACTAACCTCAAATTTTTGGAAAGCCATATTATATTGATGGGCAGATATTTTTACATCGTTTCTTCCTATTATGCCCAAACACTGAGGACAACAATCATAATTTTAAAAATCAAAATTACTCAGCATTATTAAATAGGGACTATTATCAAGAGAGTTTTTTTATCTTTCTTGTATTTGCATTAATATTATATTTTTTCATCTCTGTGGTAAGATTTTCTAGGCATAAAGAACTATATAAAGAAGCAGAACAATAATCTAAAGTTTCATTTTTGTTTCAGCTAATCTCACAGTAAAAAAATATATTTAAAAACAGGTTTTTGTATTATTTCTAAAGAAAGTGTTTGTTTCAGTTAAGTAACCAAAAGTGTAGCTTAATGGAATATGCTTACTAATAAAATGAAAAACTATAAAAATAGTGTACAAACCATGAATGCCAAAACCATCTATATAATAAACCCACCTCTGTATTTTCTGTATAAAAATATGTAGTAGTTTTGAATAGCTGTAGTCTCTCTCTCTCTCTCTCTCTCTCTCTCTCTCTCTCTCTCTCTCTCTCTCTCTCTCTCTCTCTCTCTCTCTATCTGTTATGTCTTATGCTGGGTGGTGAACCAGTTTGAATGGCATACCAAGTGACCAACCATATTGCTTCTCCTTTCCACAATAGTTACAGTCAGCACCCTTCCGTTTCTCTTCTGTCTATCTGTCTATGTCTTATGCTGGGTGGTGAAACAGTTTGAATGGCATAGCAAGTGACCAACCATATTGCTTCTCCTTTCCACAATGGTTACAGTCAGCACTCTTCCGTTTCTCTCTCTGTCTATCTGTTATGTTTTATGCTGGGTGATGAACCAGTTTGAATGGCATAGCAAGTGACCAACCATATTGCTTCTTCTTTCCACAATGGTTACAGTCAGCACTCTTCCGTTTCTCTCTCTGTCTATCTGTTATGTCTTATGCTGGGTGGTGAACCAGTTTGAATGGCATAGCAAGTGACCAACCATATTGCTTCTCCTTTCCACAATGGTTACAGTCAGCACCCTTCCGTTTCTCTCTCTGTCTATCTGTTATGTCTTATGCTGGGTGGTGAAACAGTTTGAATGGCATAGCAAGTGACCAACCACATTGATTCTCCTTTCCACAATGGTTACAGTCAGCACCCTTCCGTTTCTCTCTCTGTCTATCTGTTATGTTGGGTGGTCAACCAGTTTGAATGGCATAGCATGTGACCAACCATATTGCTTCTCCTTTCCACAATGGTTACAGTCAGCACCCTTCCGTTTCTCTCTCTGTCTATCTGTTATGTCTTATGCTGGGTGGTGAACCAGTTTGAATGGCATAGCATGTGACCAACCATATTGCTTCTCCTTTCCACAATGGTTACAGTCAGCACCCTTCCGTTTCTCTCTCTGTCTATCTGTTATGTCTTATGCTGGGTGGTGAAACAGTTTGAATGGCATAGCATGTGACCAACCATATTGCTTCTCCTTTCCACAATGGTTACAGTCAGCACCCTTCCGTTTCTCTCTCTGTCTATCTGTTATGTTGGGTGGTCAACCAGTTTGAATGGCATAGCATGTGACCAACCATATTGCTTCTCCTTTCCACAATGGTTACAGTCAGCACCCTTCCGTTTCTCTCTCTGTCTATCTGTTATGTCTTATGCTGGGTGGTCAACCAGTTTGAATGGCATAGCAAGTGACCAACCATATTGCTTCTCCTTTCCACAATGGTTACAGTCAGCACCCTTCCGTTTCTCTCTCTGTCTTTCTGTTATGTCTTATGCTGGGTGGTGAACCTGTTTGAATGGCATAGCAAATGACCAACCATGTTGCTTCTCCTTTCCACAATGGTTATAGTCAGCACCCTTCCGTTTCTCTCTCTGTCTATCTGTTATGTCTTATGCTGGGAGGTGAACCAGTTTGAATGGCATAGCAAGTGACCAACCATATTGCTTCTCCTTTCCATAATGGTTACAGTCAGCATCCTTCCGTTTTTCATCCACTCTCTTCAAAACCTCATCATAAGGTACTCTTTTTCATGATATTCTTACGTCCCTCCTCCAGAATCATATTTCAAAGAGCTTAGAGATAGATCCTCTCAAAGTCCAGGTTTGCAAGCAATATGTCCACATGAGACTCTTTTTCTGGTTTCCAGGGACACTTTTCTACATGCTGCTTGCTCTTGCTTGTGTAATTCTACTTGTTATGTCACTGGTGCACCTTCCATCTGATATAATGCAGCTCCCAAGATATTTAATGGAATCAACTGTAGAATGTCTCTACCCTTTGCTCTTTAAAGTAGCTACTTTAAAGATAACTTCATCCTCAGAAGAAGAAGTGACAGACTTTGGCAGCAATTTAGTTGAAATGTGGACTAAGGTTAGTTTCAAAATCAACTGCTCCAAATGCTTTCGACACTAGAATGGTCCGGGTCCAATCTACTTCAATTTCTACTGTGAAGCAGGAGAGCAACTGTCGTGGAACCGCTCTTCCACGCTACAACCAACCTATGCAGCACTTTCCTTCGCCTTTTACTACTTTCCTCATCGAATTCAAATCAATGTTTCGCGTCTGATGAGCCAAAACAGTAAGATGCTCAACCCGCTAGCAAGACTCGTGTTCTTAGAATTGCAATCTAGAACGCCAACGGTTTGTTTAACCACAACAAGAGTGGCATTCTACTGTCACACAGTATTCTGTCAGCCCATTGTGGATCTCATCCCTAATTACCAGACTAACAAAATCCAAGCAACTGTTTTACCACGTATAATCATTGCTATGTATAGTGTACCAACACATCGATGTCTTTTGCCAGCACACTTCTCTATTGACCACCAATCCTCCGATGTCCTATACTTCTTTGTATCCAGCAGGATACCTTGAAACAACTGTCTAGTTGAATCTGGCTCTGACCATACTCCTCCGGCCATCATCAACAAATTGCCATCACCAAAGTTAATCTCAAGATGTACTACCTGAAATAAATTTCAAACTTTATGTTTTTCTTCAATGTATGTTTTGGAATGGCCTGTCTCTATAACACTGCACATCAGTTAACTAATGCTGAGCAAGCAGTATTTGGCTGATGTCACAAAATCAAAATTTAGTCTTCGTTTCCTGCAATGTTACTTGTAGTATAGATCTGATGTAAGGCTATATAAAATTTATATAGTTTCGAAATATAATACTATGGAAATACTACAGTATAAATACTGAGGTAACTTGAATTATTTTATTTTATTTCAATATAACACGGAGGAACATTTTCGATTATACAAAAACCGATTTAAAAAACAGTAAGCAAGTAAGTTTTTTAGCCACTTCAGTACTTCCAGCGGGAAAGATGTAAGCAAAGTCAAATTTTTCTTTCTTTTTTTTTGATATTTCACACTTGTAGGTGAAAAACTTTTTGTTAATTTTTCATATTTGTAGGTGAGAGTGGCTTTCCGTGGCAGTGACGCTCACACAATTATAATTGTAAAACTATAATTACTAGTAGAGAAGAGTGAAGCATTCACATATGTGTTTGCAATTTGCACTAAAGTATAGGTAAGGTATTACGGGGGTATAATTTCCTGCGGCAGCTTACTGACACAGTCGCTTGTAACCCTCCCTTTCTTATTGTTACACTCATTGAGTTCCAAATTTTCGGTCTTTGCTCTACTCCTATTATACGAGTTCGAATCGGTTCGAATCAAAATTCGACATCATGAGATAGGCCTATTAAATAAAACATCAAAAAATAGCAGTTCAATGACACAACCTTGACGTGGCGTGACTGAATACTCCAAGGCGACAAAGCGGGGGGTACAGTATAATACATTAGATCCGTATAGCTTAGTATCTTACACCCAATACTGTTATCGGCATCCGTACTTTTTTCTTGCAAAAAGGGAATGAAACGATATCATCGATGACGGGCATTAAAGTCCCGGTGACAACGACATAGCTACATATTGTCCGTTTTTTAATTATAGTGTTTTTTTTAATTTGTAAGTAATTATTTTATAGTTTTTTCTTATATACACTTCATTGATCGAGTGAAGCGACTTTGGAATTTTCCTATCTATTTGGAGAATGCCCCACGATAACTTTTGGTCGGATCAACCGATTTTTGTAAAACTTGGTATGTGTCCATACTTTTACCCTACACGGGTAAAAAAGCCCAATTTTCTTTAGATTGATCTAAAAAAAAAAGGATGGTGGGGGAGGCAAAAAATGTAAGGGGGCGAAATTTTGAAAAATTCACAAAAGTCTATTTGGGATTCCATATTAAAGGGAATTTTTAACCAAAATATGAACTTGGTGTTCATTTTTGAAAGTTTCAAAATTTTAGGACGCCGGGGCCAAAAAGTGGGTGAAAAGTTTGATAAAATCGCAATACTTCGTGTGGCGTATCAAATTAAAAGGAATTTTAACTTCAATTTAAATGTAGTGTTAATTTTCGAAAATTTCGTAAATTCTGGTAGCTAGGGCCCAAAAAGTGGGACAAAAGTTAGATAAAATTGCAAATTCCGTATGGAGCATCAAATTGAAAGAATTTTAACCAAAATCTGAGTATACTGTACACTTCTCGAAATTTCAACATTTTTGACCCCAGGTCCCAAAAATGGGATCAAAAATTTCAAAAATTGTAAAAATCCAGTCGGATGTCGGACTAAAGGGAATTTTAACAGAAATCCGATTGTTTGAAATTTTTACCGTAAATGTATTGCATGATTGCTCAACAATTGTTACTTTACTAAACAAAGAATAGTGGGGCTCTACAATTGTTACTTTATTAAACAAAGAATAGTGGAGCTCTACAATTGTTACTTTACTAGACAAAGAATATTGGGGCTCTACAATTGTTACTTTACTGAACAAAGAATAGTGGAGTTCTACAATTTTGTTACTTTACTAAACAAAGAACAGTGGAGCTCTACAATTGTTACTTCACTAGACAAAGAATATTGGGGCTCTACAATTGTTACATTACTATAGGGGTACCACAGACAAAAAAAAGTTCCAGTGCGCATGCGCTGGCTTGGCGGAGAAGGCTGTCACCCCCACCATGTTCGTCAACAACGCTGACGGCTGTGCTATGTTATAAGTTTCAGTGTGTTATTCAGTTATATGCGTATGCATATTTACGAATAAATTGCGATTTGTTTTCCTTTATACGATTTCTTTACGTTTTCATTTAATATAATTGTATATATACGATTTATATTTAGTTTTCGTTTAGTATTTTATTATAATAATTAGAACTAACAGTGTGTTGTGTATTTTAGTTTATGCTGACTAATTACCAACGATTCGTTGTCGTATTGTTACCGTAGCGTGTTATTTTTTTTTTATAAATGGCATCGTCATCGAATAGTAAGCTAGCTTCTGGGAGACCTCTAACAGGTCAAGCCAGAGGAAATTATTTTCAACGTGGCAGAATATTGAAGAAAAGAAAAAAAGGAATACAAATTAAATTATAATATTGCCGCAAGTACAAGTGAAGCAACAGGAGTCTCTCAGACTACTGTCTACAATATTTTAAAAGAAGTCAAGAAATCGTCAACTTCTGGTTGTGAAAAAAATCTGTTTTCTACGCCAAAAGGAAAATCGCAGGCTCATAAAAAAAAGATTGAAGTGGACTCCTTCACAGATAGTGCAATAAGGAGAAAGGTGCACGAATTTTATGCAGTGAAAAAAGTCTCACCCTCAATAAAGAATTTACTGCAATCTCTAAAGGAACATGATGTCATTCAATGTGAACGAGAATATTTGAGGCAACGACTTAAAAAATTAGGATTTAAAATGGACTCGCTGTCAATCCAATAGAAGGCTCCTAATAGAAAGAAGTGATATCGTTGCTTGGAGAATTCGCTATCTAAGTGACATAAATAAATACAGACGAGAGGGTAAAAATATTGTTTACATTGACGAGACATATGTTCAGGCTTCACATTCAGTATCTTCGTGTTGGCAATCTTCTGAAGAGGTCGGGATAACAACGAAAATTGGGAAGGCAATAGACTTATTATAGTTCACGGTGGGGGAGAGGCTGGTTTTGTTAACAATGCTCTGTTAATATTTAAGTCTTCATCGACATCTGGAGACTACCATAGCTCTATGAATTTTAATAACTTCGGTAAGTGGCTATCAGAAAAATTACTACCTAATCTCCCAAACAGCTTTGTAATAGTGATGGACAATGCCAAGTATCATTGTGTAGAAAAAGATAAAAGGCCGACCTCGGGTTCAATAAAACAACAAATAATTGACTGGCTTGTGAATCATGGTGTTGCAATAGATTTTACATTAACGAAATCTCAGCTGCTGGAAAAAGTGAACTCAGTTAACTGTGAAAAAACATTTATTGTCGACGAAATAATTCGTGCAAAAGGACATATTCCACTTCGTCTGCCACCTTACCATCCCGATCTGAATCCTATAGAACTTGTCTGGGGAGATATTAAAGGAGAATTTGCACGTAATTTTAGTGGATTATCTTTAGATGAAAAGAAAAATGGTTGCGAAAAAATAGTTGATAATTTTACAATTGAAAAGTGGAAAAAGTGTTGTGAACATACAAAAAAAATTGAAGAACATTACTGGATTACGGATCATATTATGGACGAAGAAGTGGACAAATTAATTATTTCTGTGGGAGAAGATTCAGATTCAAGTAGCCTACAAGTGAAGATTCAGAAGATGAATAGGTAAGGAAAATTAACACTATAAATATTTACCATTTTTATTATTAATAATTAATTATAATAATTAACATTATTTATTGTTAAATATGTTTAATAACATTACTTTTACTACAGCGGTTGGCAAATCGATTTACACAGGCGGTTGCTTTATGTAGCATAAGAAATGTTTTTAAAGCATGCCTTTCACAAATGTTGGGGTTAAGTTCTGCAGATATTATTTTTATATTAAGTAGAGTTCTGCTCTACTCAAATTAAGTAGAGTCTATACAAATTTAAGGATTTTAGAATTTGTTTATTGTGAATTTTAAAGAAACGTGCATGATTATTTTATGATCTGTTACTTTGAATAGTCTGTTACACATTAATACCATGCGTACGTTTTCGTACACGACGAACAACTCGTTGCCGGTATATAAATAATACGTGTAAAATGCTGCAGTAATAAGTGTGACTGACGACAATGGAGGGGCTAACGTTCCCCCTTCGTTGTGACGCTGTTGTGGGTAGCAGTCCCCACTCCAACTATTTTTTGTCTCTGGTCTAGCTATAAACACAGAATATTGGGGCTCTACAATTGTTACTTTACTAAACAAAGAATAGTGGGGCTCTACAATTGTTACTTTACTAGACAAAGAATAGTGGGGCTCTACGATAGTTACTTTACTAAACAAAGAATATTGGGGCTCTACAATTGTTACTTTACTAAACAAAGAATATTGGGGCTCTACAATTGTTACTTTACTACTTTTCTAAACAAAGAATAGTGGGGCTCCTACACAATTATTACTTTACTAAACAAAAAACAGTAGGGTAATCGGGATGTTTGTAATTTTCCTGTTAGTTTGACCAATTATCTAATATCAAAATGTATCTAATAGTAAATGTACTTTGTCCAAAATAGTTAGCAATTTGAGCATACTAGTTGTCACCGATAACTTTGAAGATGTTACACATTGTTCTCATGAAATGCTCATAAAAAAATTAAAATAAATACTTGGAATTAAAAACATATAAAAATAAAATAAATAAATAAATGTGTGTGTGTTCGCATTCGTGTAGGTGTATTGGCGTTTTTTGCATTCATTTGATTTGTGCTCGACGTTTCCCAACCCGAACCTTGAAGACGACGTTCTATCGAATCGTCGAGCACAAAACAAACAACAACGCAGGGACGGCCGGATCGCGCTCGTATAGGTGTATTGGCGTTTTTTGCATTCATTTGATTTGTGCTCGACGTTTCGCCGCGTAAAAACCCAATAGACGACGTTCTATCGAATCGTCGAGCACAAAACAAACAACAACGCAGGCACGGCCGGATCGCGCTCGTGTAGGCGTTTCTGCATACATTCGACGTTTCGACGTGTAAAATACAAACGAGAACCCGAACCCTGAAGACGACATGCTGAGCACAAAACAAAACAACAACGCAGGCATATCCGGAACCGATGTGTGTGTGTGTGTGTGTGTTTAACTTCGTACTGTTCCTTTTTTGGCGTGATAAATATTTAGTCAATTTAATACATACTGTAACGTATTCCCGCGTTACAAATCCAGGGAACCCATCTTAACTGACCTCTGTCAATTACATGGGCTGCCTACGTTGTAACGAACTGTATTCAAATCAATTTAACTGAACAAATTACTTACTAACTGTGTAAGGAAACAAGGTAAGGTATTGTACTGATTTACGCACTCATTTTCTGTGTGTAACAAGACGACTTCTCTTTATTTAACAACTGTTACTGACAGATCCCATGACATCACTAATTAAACTAAAGTATTAAAATTCTTTTATAAAACTTTGGGATCAAATTGACTCTATTTTGCTATACCTCGGATCCGGGTTAACTTTCTGTATTTGATAGTAAAGACTTTTATTTATATTCAATTCATTATCTTAGCTTGCAAGACTTCTTTAACCATTTGAAGAATGGTACTATTACTTGGAATAATAATAAGATGTTTCAATATATAAAGCGTTACAACGTATGATGTTTGAGTTTTTTACAGTAAACTCTTAGATTTACATTTTTAATCTTTACGTTAAATTAATTGTCTTTGAAATGTCTCTTTTGGAAGTGTGTAGTATAACAAATATTATTAACTCTCGATAGACAGGCTATCGAGTCACCTTTAGAATGGAATGTAGAAACCTCGTCCTGGGGTGTCCGTCTTGGGAATCCTCGCACGCGCCGTCATCATCTGAGTCGGGTCTTCGTCAATAATTTGTCGAAAGTTCACAGAGGAGATTGAAGCTTCTTAGGTGTAAGTATATGTAGATTCTCGGATGTCCTAAACAGCGTCTTCTGCCGGGTATACGTGTCTTTAAGCAGTTCCTGCAGATCACATCTTTAGGAATGATGTTGAAATTTGAGTTACTTCTTGAAGAGAGTCGTCATCTTGCTTGACACTATTACTTTTTGTTGTTACATATTATTTCTTCTTGTGACCACATATTTATAGTTAATGGTACATGTCACACGCTTTTTGTAGCAGTAGTTACTAAACTACATTTAAATTAAACAAACAAACTAACAACATTTTATCCGAGCTTTCGCTCGTGCGTCTGCACTCTGTGAGGTCAACATAGCGAGAGAGAGTTTTTCTGCTCGCTTCAACTGGTACTTAACAAAAGGGAGAGAGGCAATTACTCCGCGAGAATATAGTCCCTACCTTTATTCAAGTTAACATTTTTAATTACACAAACTATACCTTAATAAACATATATAATTTTAATGAGTTATTTTAACGACTATCTGTGTCTTCAGATTTTTTAATTATTAACATTATGATTTTTATCTTATCCTAAATTACAGACGACTCGGGAGACATGTCGAGTCCGGAATTAACAGGTCACCGCCTGACAACAAGCAAAGGGTTAAATACGACAATAATAACTATTTACAATATGCCTTTTTATTAAAGTTTCCTTGAACTTCTTAATTACTACTTATTCTCATACTGAGTACATACAGGGGTTTTAAGTATCATAGTGAGATTTAAAATTGATTAATCGCCCGCAAACTTACTTTTTAAAATTCTTCCTTTTTTACAATTACTGTTACAATTTAAATCGTCACATACTCCACCGCTTAATTTGCACGTAACGGTTTTTTTTTTTTGTTTTTGTTTTTTTTTTACTGGGGACTTGGAGTATGAATGGTGTCAGTGTGTGTAATTTCTTTCACATAGTTATTGGTTAGCATTATATATACTTGCTTTCTCTTTTCAACACAATCTACTTTTATACATTCTTATTAACTACTCTTTTTTTTTTACTATTCACACTTAATATTTACAAAATAAAACACAAAACTCTTTCTTATCTCTATCACTTAAATATACTACCGGTTTTTTCTTTCTGGTTGTCTTACTCTCTCTCTGTAGAGTAACTTTCTAAATCTTTACTATTTAGAATTCTATCTTGTTTCCATTGAGTACTAGATAACTCATCGAGTTAATGAGTGTTAGTTCCCATCTAGTTAATGAGTATTCATTAATGTATGCTTCGCAGAACTAGAACTCAGGTTGATCAGGCCTCATTTCCAAACTCTACGTTTAACATTTTTCACGGTTTCAGAAGTATAATTTACTTCCTTACCTAGTATTCCCTTTTCTACTTTGGGTTATACTATTCCGTCTCTTCTTCTTATACAATTTTAGCTGTGACATATGCGTTCTCCGCACATATTTTCGAGTCGCAGGTTCGCACAGGGCTACTGTAACTGGAGTTAGGTACTTCTGGATTCGGTAAGGGCCACACCATCGGAATGATAGTTTAGAGGTGGTCTTATCAATCGCACTACTAGTGGGGTGAGTTTTATACATTACTAAGTCACCTACTTGGTACCTAATTGAATTGTTATGATTACCTTTCTCGTGGTATCTTCTGGATTTTTCTAAGTTTGCTCTTAAATTAGAGCGGGCTTTATTCCATATTCGCTTTATCTGCTTATCCGTTATTTGCAGGGGCAGCAGATCGTGTATATTCCATCTCGTGGACAAAGGGTGGTTTGGTCGGTATTTGTACAGTAACTCAAACGGGGTCGACTTGTGACCTTCGTGATAAGCTGAATTAAAAGCATATTGAATCCAGGATAGGTTTTGGTCCCACGACGTGTGATCGTTCGCATGATAGGCGATTAGCGCAGATTTGAGGTTTCGTAGATACCTTTCAGCAATATTGCCTTGCGGTCGATACTCTGTAGTGGTTATATGGTCTATCCCTAACTTGAAACACATATTCTTAAATTCTTTTGCTTTAAACTGTGGACCGTTATCAGATACTATACGTACTGGAGTACCGTAGTCTTTAAATAGTCTTTCCTGTAATATTTTTACAGTCGTCGACGCTAATGCTCGTCGCATGGGATACATCCAAACAAATTTAGTGAACGAATCTACACAGATGAGTAACATTGTATTCCCTGATTTCGATCGTGGATATGGACCTGAGAAATCTAGATAAAGTTTAGAAAAAGGGGTGTTAGGGATTTCTGAAATCAGTTGGCTTACTTGAGTATTTCTGGCTGGTTTACTGAGGGCACATAATGTACATTTCTTTACAAAGTTGGCTATTTCGCTGTTCATATTGTTCCAATGATATTCCTTTCGAACACGATGTATTGTCTTATTGATTCCCATATGGGCTCCTATGGTAGATGAATGGAAGTATTCCATCAGCATGGGCTTAATTACATCAGGGGCTATTATTCTTAATTCCTTTCCGCTCCTTATCTTGTGACATAGTACATTTCTACTCAATACGTACTTCTCGGATTTAATACCTTGCGTAAGTTGTTCTATAATAGGCCTCAGTGAGGGGTCTTGTTGTTGATACAGGGCAATGTTTGTAAAGGCAAGGGGGAATTCAGTAATTACGGCGTTAGCAAGTGCTATTTCCGGATTCTCTTTGTTTTCGGGAGTTTTAGTGGGCGACTGGAACATACGGGACAGGGTATCAGCGACTACGTTTTGAGTACCTTTAATATGCTGCACTCTGAATTTGTAGCAGTTTAACTTCAATATCCATCTTCCAATTCGTCCTAACTGTTTAGGGTGATTCAATAACCAAGATAACGCCTGATTGTCGGTTTCCAAAAGGAATTCTTTATGTTCTAGGAAGGGTTTAAACTTCTCGAACGCAAAAACAATTGCTAGACATTCCAATTCATATGCAGAATACTTTCTTTCCTGATCGCTAAGTGTTCATGATGCATAACTAATAGGTAGTCTACAGTTATCTATCTCTTGATATATCACTGCACCTAACGCTACACTAGAACTGTCGGTTTGCACTACGAAAGGTTTCGTGAAATCCGCTAGTTGCAAAACTGGGGGAGATATAATACTTTCTTTAAGTTGCTCAAACGCGTTTTGATGTAGTGAGCTCCATTCGAACTTCGTTCCCTTCTTTCGTAAGGAGTTTAGGGGTGCTGCTATTTCGGCAAGATGGGGAATATATTTTTGGAAATAATTTACCATTCCCAAAAATCGGGCTATACCTTTTGCATCTCGTGGGGGTGAAAATTCTCTAATAGCGCGGGTTCGTTCGGGGTCAATGCTTACCTTTCCATTCGCTTTCACGATGTGACCTAAGAAAGAAAACTGAGGGACGGCAAAACTTACCTTCTTTGGGTTAACAGTCAATCCTGCTCTTAGTAACCGAGATAACACTTCGCGTAGATGTTTAAGATGTTGTTCCATAGATTCGCTGTATATAACGATGTCGTCCAAATAGTGATACACATATTTAAATTTAATATCGTGAAATATCCTTTCTAACAGTCTACTACATACGGAACTTCCTTGAGATATTCCAAAGGGTACTCTAGTAAATTGGTACAAGTTAAAAGGGACTGCAAACGCGGTTAGACGTTTTGATTCCTCAGAAAGGGGTATTTGGTGAAAAGCTTGATTCAGATCCATCACCGTAAAGACCATAGCTTTAGTGAAATAATGAAATGCACTATGGATGTCTGGAAGAGGGATTGATTCAAATTCTATTCTTTTGTTTAATTGCCTATAGTCCACAACTAGTCTGTGTTTATCTTGTCCTTTTGGTATTAAAAAGGAGGGTGAAGAATATGGGGACGTAGAGGGTTCTATGACTCCTTGGTCCAACAACTTGTTGATATGGTTTCGCATGACTTCCATCTTGGGAGGTGACAATTTGTACGGAGGTAGGCGTATTACTTTCTGATCGCTCAGATTAATTTTATACTCTATTAGGTTAGTAAGTCCTAGTTTAGGTGTAAGAACCGAGGAAAATTCTTTTATTAATTTCAGTATTCGCACTCTATCTCTTTTTTCTAGGTGAGACAAATCTGAGTCTTGGTGTATAACATGTGCATTAGATGAACAATATTTTTCTTTATTACTATCAAATCTATATTTCCGTGTACGGTCAAATCGGAAATAATATACTTGCTCAAAGATGTCAAGAATCATTCCTGTCTTACTAATAAAGTCTGCACCTAATATTAAATCAGGTCCTAATTCCTTACGTACTAACATTGTAAACATCCAGGTTAAGTTCTTGATTTTAACCCTAACGGTAACGCTCAGGTTTATGTTTATATTACGTTTATCAGCGGTAGCACACTTTATATTCACTGGTTGAATCCGTTTTACTAGATGGTGTTTAGCTAATATGTCCGCTAATTCTTGGCTGATTAAAGTTCTACTAGATCCCGAATCAATTAAGGCGATGGTGGATGTAACGCCTAAGTCAACTCGTATTAATGGTAATAGATTTTTAGTCCAGTTACATTTATTAATCGCGTTACATTTTTCACGAAATTCTCTCACATAGGGATCGATTTCTTTCGAACTTCTTTTCCTTCCACGTTGGTTGTAAAATATTTTATTATTATTATTATTTTCTTTGCGTTCACCAGATTTCGAGTAGCTGCGGAAGACACAGGATTTCGGGTCTCCCTGCCTTACATGTTTTTTGAAGTGGGGTGATTCCGTATCAGTGTTAGGCGGAGGTAAATCAGTAGTGGGAGATTGTACTGGGGAGATGTGTAATTTCATTAAGGACTTCTCTATTTCGTCCATCCTGAATGAGTCGGATTTTCTTCTTAAGTCATTAATAATTGAAGGTAAGCGGCGTAGAGCTTCGTCAGCTAGGTTTTGTACGTCAGCAGGTATTTCCGTGAGATTAGGCCAGATCGACAAATTTTTTATTCGCCTGGTTAAATGCTCTATTCTCTGGGTAGTCCGCAAAATTATTGCCGGAGATTTCTCGTCTTGGAGGGTTTGAGACAATAAGGTAAGCTCACTATACTTGGCATTACAAATTTCTTTCTCGCTTTCATAATCGAGTTCACTTAGGTAGTTTAATTGCACGGGTGTATCAAATCCACATTCGCGAATCGACCTACGTAATTCCGCGACTGTTACATTCGCATGGGGTAGTCCACGCAAAAGAGCTTCGTAAGACAGCTCGTCTTTTAATAACGAATCCGGGTTGAATTGGGCCATTTTTTTTTTAGTTCTAACACATTAAAACGTACTTAAAATTAATCCTACAACACTACACATATATTACACATATATAAGATAAATTCTCAAGTAAATAATTTACACAAATTAGACTAGAACAATTTCTCTTCTAAAATAGAGACAGAAATTCCACGCACATATTTTTCAAAGTTGAATACCGATCAGCTGTTTTCTGGAATATAGGTTACCCTCTTTATTTAGTGAACACAAGGTAGGCTGAGTGTGTCAGTGAGAATGGGGGGTTTTACTCTTATTGTTCTCTACACAATGCCAGCGATTACCTCCTGAACAGGTCCGAACAGGCGGAAGGGAGCACAGACGTTAGGGTGAATCTTATTCAACAAAACGGACTATTATTACGCTTTATAACACTTTGACTCTATTCATTCGTATGCTTTCCGAATGATTATGATTACTTTACTTTTCTTACTTGCTAAGAATTCATTTTAATTGGGGAAGGTAAATCAATTGGTTATTTTGTTCACAAATTCAAATTACGAAATTCCTTTCACGTAATTAACTGGGTCTACTTTACGAATGAGCATTATTATTATTAACAAAGTTTTGTTACTACAGACACATGTTAGTGTATGTCTAACATATACTATGCAGGAGTATTCAAGAAACAACAGGTCAGGGATTGTCTTAAAACAAACCTGTTAGAGATTGATCAGTTGACCAAACATTACAAGTCATGTATGCAAGTAGGTACATGCATATATCTTCATACAATGATATTTCAACTTCTACTGACTATCATTTACGTATTTTTGAGATACATAAGATATGAGATATGTTTTGAAAATTAAATTTACATTAATTACGTTCTCTGAGTGCATAGATCAATAACATTCAGGGAGTTATTTAATTTACTAACAAATTAAGAAAACTACAGAGTGGCACAATTTTGTTTGTTACACTCTGTACACAATTACTCTTACAAGATAACAACAACACAATACCTTTTATATAAATAAGGAGTGGCGCAAATTTGTATGTGTCACGAGGCTTACAACACCTTTATAAAACTTAGCAGAGTGGCGCAATTTTGTTTGTGACACTCTGTACACGAATAAATCTCTCTCCTTTTTTAACTAAAGCAGAGTGGCGCAATTTTGTATGCGTATTCCCGCGTTACAAATCCAGGGAACCCATCTTAACTGACCTCTGTCAATTACATGGGTTGCCTACGTTGTAACGAACTGTATTCAAATCAATTTAACTGAACAAATTACTTACTAACTGTGTAAGGAAACAAGGTAAGGTATTGTACTGATTTACGCACTCATTTTCTGTGTGTAACAAGACGACTTCTCTTTATTTAACAACTGTTACCGACAGATCCCATGACATCACTAATTAAACTAAAGTATTAAAATTCTTTTATAAAACTTTGGGATCAAATTGACTCTATTTTGCTATACCTCGGATCCGGGTTAACTTTCTGTATTTGATAGTAAAGACTTTTATTTATATTCAATTCATTATCTTAGCTTGCAAGACTTCTTTAACCATTTGAAGAATGGTACTATTACTTGGAATAATAATAAGATGTTTCAATATATAAAGCGTTACAACGTATGATGTTTGAGTTTTTTACAGTAAACTCTTAGATTTACATTTTTAATCTTTACGTTAAATTAATTGTCTTTGAAATGTCTCTTTTGGAAGTGTGTAGTATAACAAATATTATTAACTCTCGATAGACAGGCTATCGAGTCACCTTTAGAATGGAATGTAGAAACCTCGTCCTGGGGTGTCCGTCTTGGGAATCCTCGCACGCGCCGTCATCATCTGAGTCGGGTCTTCGTCAATAATTTGTCGAAAGTTCACAGAGGAGATTGAAGCTTCTTAGGTGTAAGTATATGTAGATTCTCGGATGTCCTAAACAGCGTCTTCTGCCGGGTATACGTGTCTTTAAGCAGTTCCTGCAGATCACATCTTTAGGAATGATGTTGAAATTTGAGTTACTTCTTGAAGAGAGTCGTCATCTTGCTTGACACTATTACTTTTTGTTGTTACATATTATTTCTTCTTGTGACCACATATTTATAGTTAATGGTACATGTCACACGCTTTTTGTAGCAGTAGTTACTAAACTACATTTAAATTAAACAAACAAACTAACAACATTTTATCCGAGCTTTCGCTCGTGCGTCTGCACTCTGTGAGGTCAACATAGCGAGAGAGAGTTTTTCTGCTCGCTTCAACTGGTACTTAACAAAAGGGAGAGAGGCAATTACTCCGCGAGAATATAGTCCCTACCTTTATTCAAGTTAACATTTTTAATTACACAAACTATACCTTAATAAACATATATAATTTTAATGAGTTATTTTAACGACTATCTGTGTCTTCAGATTTTTTAATTATTAACATTATGATTTTTATCTTATCCTAAATTACAGACGACTCGGGAGACATGTCGAGTCCGGAATTAACAGGTCACCGCCTGACAACAAGCAAAGGGTTAAATACGACAATAATAACTATTTACAATATGCCTTTTTATTAAAGTTTCCTTGAACTTCTTAATTACTACTTATTCTCATACTGAGTACATACAGGGGTTTTAAGTATCATAGTGAGATTTAAAATTGATTAATCGCTCGCAAACTTACTTTTTAAAATTCTTCCTTTTTTACAATTACTGTTACAATTTAAATCGTCACAATACAGTACCCAATATAAACTTTCAGTGTCAAATGGTAGTTTACTAATTGTGAAACTACTTCAAGGAGAATGTTTGATCGCTGTACTAATGAATATGTAGACAAAGTTCCGTACTGGTACTACTAAGTGACGTAGATGATAACGTTCACTCTCTGGATAACTAAGAATTCGTTTTAGGCATTTATTTTAATTTTAGACGTAATTATTAAAAGCCGTCAAAAACCTTTCCCTGCTGTCCCAACATGTATGTTCTCAGTTTGTGAAGGTGCCGCTACCTGGTAGCTACGTTGTGAATCATTAGCGATTATTATTATATTCTAATACTTTTACAAATACGTGAATGCATTCGTAAAGAATTTTTTTTTTAATACACGCTTATGCAGCCAGCCTCCAAACACATCGAAACTAAATACACGCTTATGCAGCCGGCCTCCAAACACATCGAAACTAAATACACGCTTATGCAGCCGGCCTCCAAACACATCGAAACTAAATACACGCTTATGGAGCCGGCCTCCAAACAAATCGAAACTAAATACACGCTTATGCAGCCGGCCTCCAAACACATCGAAACTAAATAAACGGCGTATTAATAAAAATACGTAAACAGGAAAACTTTCGATTCCCACTTGCGGTTACATACTGTCTTTCCGGCGTGGAGTAATCGCATGTTTTTGTATTTAAGGTCACGGTTTCTTCTTCTTCATTTTCCTTTCTCATCAGGTTTACCTTTTTAACTTTGTTTTCATGACTTCTGTGTGCTCCCTTATAACTGGAGAAAAAAATAACTTTACTCATATGTTATCTGAGCTGAAAAATTCGCTCACTATTTTGAAGGAAGCACTTTTATTATGACATAAGTTTCATAATAAATATTATGTAACATTTTCAATTATGTCAAAAAATACAAGAATCTCGTTTACTCTACTATTTCTGTAGTAACATAACAATTGTAGGGCGCGCAATTATTCAATAAACACTAAAATTTCCAAACATTCGGTTTTGGGTTACAATTCCTTTTAGTCTGACACTCTGTTGGTTTTTAACAATATTTTCAAATTTTTGATCTGTTCTTTCGACCCCGGTGTCGTAAAATTTTGATATTTCCAAAACATAATGCTACATTCAGATGTTAGATAAGATTATCTTTAATTTGGTACCCGACATTAATTTTTGCGATTTTATGAAAGTTTTCGCCCACTTTTCGGGTCCTGACGTTCACAAATTTTGAAAATTTGAAAATTGTGGTTACTTAGATTTTGGTTATTTGATTATTTGGTGTTTAGATTGTGGTTAAAATTCCCTTTAATTTGATTCACCATTTTTCGACTTTTCACAATCTTTACTCCTTACATTTTTGTCTTCCGCCCCCCATTTTTTTAGGGGATCAATCTCAGAAACAATAGGGTTCTGTAGGATAGAAGTATGAACACGTATGCCAAGTTTTACGAAAATCGATGGATGTGTTCGAAAGTTATCGTGAGACAGACAGACAAATGACAAGCAGTAGAGTTGAAACTGAGAACTGTCCGTTAAGACAGCAACGTTACACGAACCACTGATTCTAACACATAAATGGCAAGTTTTACGAATTTAACCTGCTCCACGGATCGTTATGCAGTAGTTCTGAGATCTTCGCATCGACTTGTACGTTTTGTACAACTTGAATAAACTGTAATATAATTTTGTGTTACAATCAGTCGTCCAAAACGACATTAATTAAATCTAACATACTGTGTCACTGAACCAAGTTCCTGCGTCAAACAGAGTGCTTATCAATGCTCTCACCACGGTAATTTTGAATAAACTGCCAGGTATGTTACTGGTGGACGTGTCTCTTTGCATTTTCTCTGCGTCTTTTAAGCCAGTCTCCAAACGGGCGTGTGGGAGAATATCGGTTTTATGTCGTATCTTACGATTTGACTTCAAAACGTCTGTCTTCTGGAGACAATGCCATTTTTTGATACAAATTACTCAGCCGTCAAGTTAGACAACAAAATTATTAAATCCGCACAGATGAAAAATAAGAAAAAAAGCGTACATACTTGTAAAGGAAAGATAGGCGTACCCCTCTCATTCTGTGACTGGAACTATACACGAGCCGGGGCATGTTTCGAACGCAATAACCACATAATGCGTTTGCGCTTCACAGGTAAAACCTCCAAGTAACAGGTTCGGTTTCCTGTACAATTATAATATTAAGACACATTTATTAGCCGCAATGATACTAAGTCTATCACTATATCCTGGGGGGGGGGGGCTGAAACGCAGCACTAAATCGAATTATGACCATACGACTTATGACCGAATGGACCTCCTAATCCCTCAGTAGCACGTTTTGACCTTTTTTAGAACTCGGCATAATTGAAATCGGTACATAACCAAGTCTCATACACAAATAATGTTGATGAAAGGTAGTTTTCTCTTCTTTTTATTCTAGTTGTTCTTGTTGATGTTGATGTTGCTCTTCTTCTTCTTCTTCTTCTTCTTCTTCTTCTTCTTCTTCTTCTTCTTCTTCTTCTTCTTTCTAGTAATATAGATATAATAACTTCTACAGTTAGGACTGCTTCTGAGGGGGCGAGTCGTCATTTCCAGTCAGCTAATACCATCCTGCGGTTATACCAAATCATTGTTCGACCGATTCTGCAGTACTAATCCGTGATTTGGGCATATATACAGGACGATACCGAGCAGAAGATTGAGGCAGTCTAAAAAAGACTTTTTTCTTATCTACAATATCGTGGCATCAGTCAGCATTTTTCGTCAATATGAGGCCAAGCGTAGGCCTAATCATTGGGGCATTATGACCATTAAAAAAACCTTAAATTTCTCTTGATTTCCGTCATGTTTCTATCTTCTGTTGCCTTTATTTCCTTGGTCTGCAGCTCTTGAGTTTCCAGCACAGTTTTGTCCAATCTATGCTTATACGCAATACGGGCCGCAGCAGACGCTCGCTTTTTGTGTGTTTAAACGCTAAGTCTGTAGCGTGAGGTTACATAGCCTGCTGTACCAGTAGATGTGTCCTACAAAGCATTGAAGTAATCAGTGTTCAGGTTCAGTTAGGCGTGACGTGTTTCTAACGTAAACAAATTGTCAAATACACGTGAATTTGTACTTGATGAATCAATATATAATTCCGATCAATTCAATTCATAAATTGATTATACTGTTAAGAATGTACTTACTAACCTGATGAATCTTCCGACGTTGAAACAGAAATATAACTTCGCACACATAATTTGACTTTTAATATATATTTTATTTGTATTATTTTGTCCTGTAATAGTTATATTGATTTTCCTTGTATGCACATGCATCACAAAAAAACCAATGAAGCAAAAAGGGGAGGAAACAGTGACGGTGACATTGGTAGTAGGCTAATTATATCCAGCCAGTTAATAGTGCCAGTTGACAAAAATTATTGAGAATTTCACTGTTTTATTGTTTTTTTATAAACACTAATTAAATCAGCTATTAGAATGTAAGTATGAGCAACATAAGTTTAAATAATGGAGATTCAAAAAAGGTTTTCTGGTGATGAAAGGGTATTTTTAAGACTGTTTTGTTTATGATTGTATATACATTTGATCAAAATACTAAGGCTATGCGTCAAATTTGTATAGAAAGAACTTAAAAATTATATGTTTTAAGTATTATTTTGTTGAAAGATAAATTTGCTACAATTTTTTGAAACAACGCTAAAAACGGTGGTGTTGAAAGCGTTAAAATTGCAGAACAAGTTCGCACGCGCTGTGCAATTTTAATGTGTTGAAAAATATACTATTCAAATGCGAGTTAAACCCATTATATAACAGTCATACCTAACGTCATAACTCATCCTCATTGCGTCATCTATATTTTCATATTCCTTTGTTACTTCTTCGTTTTCTTTGTCCAACTAACTCTTGGAAATTTTCTCCACATTATACATTTACTAAGCTACAGTAATGTATATACTAGTAAGCACAGACGCACTGTTTTTTTAACGAAATGTATAAAAGTAAATTAATAAATTTTAATCTTTTAAAACTGAGCGTTAAGTTCTTCGTATGTGTGATCACCACGAGAAAGTGGCATTAATTACTCATAATTATGTTAATTATGTACCATACATCGTTTCTCATAATTTATCTTTCTTTAGTTTTTGACTACCAAAGTTGATTACACTGTATACTAAACGAAAATCTTGTGATGCTGTAATGTCGTCTATACACTCTTACAATCCAAAATTTGACTTCAATTTTTGGCCCGTTGTGCCCCTACAGTTCAAAAAAGTGTCAAATTAGACACTACATTTGGGTTTGGGTTAATTTGATAGCCCACCTGGAATTTTACGAATTTTTTCAAAAATTTTATCTCTTTCTTGAGCCCTGGTGTTTACTTATTTTTGTTTAATTTTCAAAACTGAACAGTATGTTTAGATTTAATATTATCAGAACTTTAATTAAGAAAGTTGTGTTAATTTTTCTATAGTGGTGTGCAACAGTGATAATTCTATTTTTAATATTATCGTTAATATTAGGTTAATATTACCGTTGATTTGATATCCCTCACAATGTTTTCAAAATATTGACCGCTCACATTTTTGCCTACCGTTTCCTTATTTTCCGGCAGATATATCTCATAACCCGGAGAGCCCTGCGGAGTAAAAGTATAAACTCCGCAACTCTGGTGCGTTCAATAGTTATCGTGAGACACACACCCCAAATAGGCGGATAGACAGCTGTTGGTTAAAGTACATTATTTAATAAATTTTACGTATGCACGTCATGTTACGAGCCAGAAATATCCTGATTAAAGCTCAGATGCAAACGTAATCGAAAGTATGCTGCCAAAGAAACCGCGTAAAGACAGAACTAAAAAAAATAAAAATAAGAAGTTGCTTGGCTAATCGGTATTATTCTCTGCCGGGCTAACAGTTGTTTCTCCCCCACCGTTGGAGGCCACCTTCACTGTCTCGAAGGTGCAAACAGGAGGCCTACTGTGGTACAGATGAAAGCCGGCCATGAAAACCTTAGAAATCCAGATCGCTTGCCTAATCTAAAAAAAAGTTATAAACTTTTAAACTGGCGACATACGCGTATAGGCGAGCTTTTGACTGCAACAATTATACTTTGTCAAACCCGACGAACTTGTGCATGTTCAATAAAGAACAGTCCTGATTGTTGTAGAGCGTGTTTTAACTTCGCTGTTACCCGAAAAAAATAGGTTAATATAATATAACAGTTTAAAATAATAAAAAATGTTAGAATTAAGAGAGACGAGGATAGACGAAGACAACATAATGCGTAGGAAGGTGCAAAATAAAGAAGTGCAAGTATACTTTAGCTACGGAACTTGGAATCCGTGCATTGTCCGTACGGTGCAGCTGTCTGTAAACTATTGAGAACACTAATTTTTATTACATCAAGTCGACGAGCAACGTAAATTGGGCCTGTTTTAACTATATAGGCCTAACCATAAGTACATCATCTTCACGTTACGGCATACGCAAGGTGCCTCCATCCGTCTCTACACACGTGTGTCCTATAAGTTTATATTTCCATACTTTTTTGAACAGTCTTGAATCCGACATTCTAAGTGTTCTCTCCATCGTTGTTTATAATCTTTTAGTCTTTCGTTCAAGTTGAAAGTGTAATTCTTCTCTTATTCTTTACACGATCGAGTTTAGAACACCTTTTAACATCTCTTAAGACCGCCACTTCCAAGGCCTATATTTTACTTTCTTGTCGTTTGGTTGTTGGCCAAAATACACAGCACAAGAACCGCCATAACTTTGTATCTCGACATCTTGTTTCTGTTGATTGTCTCACAGATTGTCTGGAACTTACCTAACTTAACATCAAAAACTTTTGACGCAAAGCAACGTATGAATCGACACACCTATGTGAGTACGCTGTCAGTTCATTTTTTTTGTGAGTTTTATTCCCAGCTTTTTTAAGAAACTGATGTTAACGCAGAAACTCACCTCATTACAATGAGGTTCACATCAGCGAAACATGAGTATATACAGTTACACGCAAAAGTATAGGAACCAGGAAATATAAGAATTCCACACAATTGTCTTGTGAGAGTTTGATTACCTACTCCACTTGTAAGCGGCATTTATTCACCCAGGCTACAACCATTTTGTCGCGTTTTTTAACAAAAAAAATTCTGGTCACTACATAAATAAAATTACTTGTTTAAGCTACTTACCCACAGTGTGTGCGCGAGTGCTGTCTCGAAAGTGGAGTGCAGATTTTAGAACACGCGCGCGCACACACACACACACACCGTATTTGAAAATAACTTTAGAGTATATGAGCACTTTATACGATTATCCGACAAAGTAGACCATATAACATGCCTCTCGGCTGTCAGCATTGTTTTTAATTTATTGGAAATTTGTAATCTTTTCGTCTTACGATCAATAAACAAATTGAATTACGTATATACGCATACATGATTGGAAGAGTTGTCGACTGATTATTGTCTACAGATGGAATGTCTAAACGTCTAAACAACCACTTGCATGAACTGAGAACATTAACATCAATATATTAAACATAGGGCGGAAATATCAGTTGACATAAACACTTAATGTTAACATGAACACAAATTATACAGAGAATTCAGTACAGATAACACAGACATGCAGGTAACACGTTACTCGTTGAACCTATAGAGTAGGTCTAACAATTTGTCTTTTTGGTCTATATATGTTTTCACTGTTATCCAACAAATTAATTGCTAGGGATTTGGATGGTACTAAGCTATAATTTAGATATGTGTTTCATGGAGAGGCGCACAATTTCTTCTCTTACAGTATGATCTCTGAGGTTTCGGTGTATAGAATTGTTGGAGACAAACCATGGAGCGGCGACTATTGATCTTAGAGTTTTTGACTATAATCTCTGTTGTTCGAACTAGCAGTGCCCCAAGTTGAATATCGTAAGTCCATACCGGTTAGGAACTGCTTTATATATTAAAAGTTTGTTGACAAGACTTAACCGCGATTTTCTACCTATCAGCCGGTAGATATTTCTGACATTGAGGTTAAGTTCAGTCTTCTTGGAAGTTATGTGTTTCTTCCACGTGAGTCTCCTATTCTAGTGCATCCCAAAGTATTTAGCACTTTCAACTTGGGGTATTGGTTGACCTGTGCCGCTAGTATTGTGTAGATAGCAACAGTGTAAGTACAGGACACAAGGCACTATCCTGTGTCAGCCCGCGCAGCTATCCTGTAAATGGAGCTTTAAAGTCACCGTTTCGTTTCTTCACATTCTGGTCCGACACAATTAAAGGGGCAGTGCAGTGTAGTCAACAGTACCCAAGACTAGACTACGAAACCCCTAATATGATATATTTAATATTCGTTTACGTTTTCTTTTATTGGTTCTTATCGTCTTCTATTTTGAACTTTTAATATGCAGAATATTTTCTTTAATTGTTCTGTACTGGAGTAGTTCCTAAACCTCGTAAACTACAATAATAACAATATCGTTAGTTCTTATTATACCTTATTGTAAGCATGTGCGCAGGTGTGTGTGTGTGTGTGTGTGTGTGTGTGTGCACGTATGGCCTACCACTTCAGGTTAATATTATCGCTACATTTTTTTCTAAACTGTTGGCAGTCGCCGGCTGCATCATAAGTTTGCTTGTTCGATATTGTTAGCGGGAAGCTGGTAGTAAGCCCCCGCAACGCAACCCACTGAATACTGATTACACTCATTCGTTTCCCGACTGTTTATTGTCAAATTTCGTGGACACCTAATTACCGGGCTTAGCAGCAAACTGGAGATTACTTGGCCCCTTCTGTGTTGCATAACAATCGGTACCATACCATTACACGATTAATCAACGCTTATAGTTTCTTTAAAATCATAAAGATGCTTTGAATTTTAATTAGTTTGAAAATTATTAACAGAGATCAAAATAACAAAGCAGGCAAATTTATATGATAAATGGGACTATGAAACAAATTTAGAAGAGCGTAACATACGGAAGGTGCAACGAGAAGCGGTACGATACTAATAACGTGTTGAAATACTAATAAAAGTAATCGCTTTTACCATAATTCCTCCATATTCCCTTTTGAATACCATAATTCAAAAAGGAATAGTAGTCACTCAGTTTATTGTGTTCCTTATATCCAGTTGTTATTATGATTACTTGTAATGGATCCATTTAAAATGAAAATACAAAATACCTTCTGCTTCTTCTTCTTCTTCTTCTTCTTCTTCTTCACAAGTATAAGGTTCAAAGCGTCTAAGGTAATAAGGTAACGTCGTCCGTTGTTAGAACTGATCTCTCCATTCATCGGCCGTCCCAGACCTTGACTCCAGTCCGGCTTTTACATTTTAGACGATTGAAGGTGCTTAAGTCTCCCCGAATGGGCTACCAACCCGATTGCAGGAAAGTCCGATGGTGGGGCTGCCACTTTCGAGCCCCCAGACCTGCCCTGGGTTTCATTCGGAGACCTACCTCCCAGGCTTCCCCGCCGTTGGTAATTTCCCTCTTCCGCCTTCCAGACCTGTTACCCGAGGCTGGAGCCGGATGAACTCAGGTTGATACTGCTCCCGCTCCTCTTTCCTTATCACTTGCAAGATAAGGCCCAGTGTTAAACAACACCGTTGGCACAGTGCATTTTCTCTTTTAAATGCCTTTTACTAGAATCAATTTTGATTCTTTCCGTTGAAATACCTACTTACATCCAGTTTATATTTGTAAATACAAAATATTTAAGTATCAACGCTTACTTTCAATGAAAACACGATACACAAACTGAATACAAAGGTTTCAATGAATGCTAACATCGTTAAAAATGGAAAATCATGAATACGCAGGCCTTTGTAAACGTCATCGACGTAAGTCTAAATATACATTAAAAGGAAAGTTTGCAAATGGAACCTTCAGCAAATGATGCAATATTAAGTTATGTATCGCAAACAAAAATGAAACGGGTGCTAAAAGTGAAGAAAGACCAACTAAGAGAACTGACCTTAATCGAAGTCCGAAAGATAAAACGTAAAGAGGAAACCCTTATGTGGAGATAAACAACAGTAACATAACAGAAAGATGAGTCAGTCTCATTAAATGTAAACATTTCAATTATTTTTAACTCATTTTTCCTATCTACCCGGTTATGAAATAGTATAATCATGAGTTTATTATTAGTTATTATGAGTAAATAGTATTATAGTATTACATACTATTATTAATTTTTATTATGGAATAGTATTATAGATAGTTGTTTGCGTGTGTACTGGTTAAATTTTAAAGGAAAAATTTTAGTTAGAAAAAGTTTTATTTTAAAAATGCCTGTTTTTAATATTTTATATTTAAAATGGATTTTTGAAAATCATTTTGTATTTTGTACTTTAAGTAGAAAAAATTCTCTATTTTTCAGTTTCTATTTCAAATGGATCCATTTTGCACATCACTGCTTGTGATGGGTTACTCCTCATTTCTCCATACATGTAATTTCATCAAATATCCTATTCCACGTGTTCCCTGAACCTTAAAACGTCCAATGTTTTCACATGGCTTGTCCTTCCAGGTAGTGACCTTCCTTAAATCAGAGCCTTTTCCTTCTGAACATACCAGCGCGTTATTTCAGCCTTTATTAGATCTTTCATCACTTAATCGTTTTTTCTATTTCGCAGTTATTAAGTCTCCGATTTTCATATTCTCCTATCACTTTCTCTGGCCCTTTAAGCCTTACCTTTGTTTAGAATTTCTGTTTTTTACGCTTTCAAGCGGGCGAATGGAGTGATGGCACTTAGTTGGCTCACGGCCAACATCGGCTGCCCGATGTCAACTAGAAAAATTTTGGTGGCAGCTGTCCAGTCAGTTCTACTATGTGGGCAGACTCCCTGAATAGTAAAACCTACAGGAAGAAACTAACCCAGGTCTAAAGAGGAAGTACTCTTCCATTAGCATCGGCCTACCGCAAGGTTTCCGAGCCGGCTGTCTTGGTCGTTGCCGACCGACCTTCTCACCAAGGAAGAAGGAGGTAGGTGGTGAAGCTGCACACCGAGAGGCATGAAGCCACGTGACGGAGAGCTGGCAGAGAGATTGGGAGCAAAAAGAGCGAGGTCTCTGGACGATTAGGCTCATCAGCAGGTGCAGCATTGGGCGGAGAGGAAGGATGGCGAGATCGACTACTACCTTTACCCAGTTTCTGACTGGACACAGGTATTTTCAATCTTATCTGACGGACGTTGGAAAGACCGAGTCACCAGAGTGCCTGTACTGCGGACGATGTCAGCCACACAACAGATGAGAGCAACATAGGAAATCGTTGCAAGAGGATATTAGACAGGAGATCTCCCCGATAACATCGTTGAAGCGATGCTTCGAGAGAAGGACGACACGCTGCGTGACACGCTTTGCAGAAGATAGACTAAGAAGAAGTCGGGCTAAGAAGATAGACTTGGACAATACAATATAGAAGTAAAACATTAAGGGAAATATTTGCCCTGCGGATCAGGCAATTATGCCACTGCCACCATTTTCAACCTGAAAAGTACGTTAATATGTGGTTATTCAAACGTTGGTCGATCTGCCGACCGACACAAAAGACAAATTTCTAATTATTTCAGTTCCACTCCTATTATCGATTCCACTCCTATTAGAAAGTAAGGTGCACTAAAAAACTAAAATAATTATAGGTTAATAATTTGTAATGTGAATTAATTCCCATTTTATTTCTGAATTTTGCCTACGACTTAAAATTCTGAATTTTTCCTTACTCGGAATAAAAATTACCGCTCACTGCAGACAATAACCCTTTCCCTCTACATATTTTAGCCATGAGTTCTGTCACTTTTTTCTCCACAAAAAAGCACTGGTTATACCTAATATTTGCTAGGTAGCTGGCCAGATATTTAACACACTTAGTTTCACATCTGTGTTTGTATCGCTCCCCCCCCCCCAAGAAAGCCTGTGTTTGGGGTTATTCCCCAAAAAACTATACGGCAATTCATAGTTGTAATCAGCTACTTGACGTTAAGTAACGTCGTTCTTACACAACAGTATCGTAATGTCACTTTCTAAATAATTTCTCTGATACTGTATGTTGAGTATCAGGCCCGTGGGACCAAAAAATGTTTAGTAAGAAGAATGTTGATTGTGAAAATTTGTACTTAGTTGATTGCCAGAATGCAGAAATGATGAAGCTAGTGGACTGTATTCAATTCATTTATTTGATATTCAAGTACATAGAAATATGCAGTTAGCAGTTGTTTTAATGACAGGTTGGCTAATAAGCGTGATGTGATACAATTCGTATCACTTTGTTATGATGAAAGGGCCTAATGGGCCATATGAAGTGTGGCCTAAGGCCTACGGTAAAGGTCGTAAAGAATACGACCCGCGATAATACGCGGCACTAAAATACTTGAGTGCAAGTATTTATAAGACAGTAAGGCTGCAGGCGAGCCGACCGCCGCTACGAGCGTTTGAGACGTACTGTACAGCGCACCGACATGAAAGATCAGATTACAACAAAAAGTAAAGAGCAGATTAGCCAACCTATAAAGTAAAATTATCGCGCTACTCCACATAAGCTGCCCGTCAAAATCAATCGATTTTTTACCACCTTTTTAGTAAATTATTGTACATTTTTGTAACTTAGTTTATAACATACAGTGTTCTTAAAAATGAAAGTTAGTTTCAAGGCTGAGTTGAACCTTGAGTTATAATATTAGATAACAGCTGTACGTTAATGGTTTAGCGATAAGCATGAATAAGATAAGCCTTAAAGATAAGCGTTTGTAAGCCAAGGTTGGCGAACAACTGATTTCAAACATGAACAAAAATGTATGCGTTGGCAAGTATTGCCGTCATATATTGTATGTGTACAATATCGAACGTTATGAAACATGAAAAATACATAATTAGACAATGCTTAATAATGTATGATCGGAAGCTCATCACATGATGGCCCGATAGTTTGTAACCCTATGCATGTCATAGATGGTTACCGTGAAATAGTTGAGGCCAGTAGACCTGTACATAGTATTGTTTACATGAACAAAATTGCCACAAATTACATGTTTAAGCGTAAATGTAGCATGGCGTCATGTATTGACCAAGTCATGCTGTTCCTGAAGTTTCAGGAACTTACAATATGTAGTTGTCTAAGAACAAGCTATAGATAGCTGACTGAATGCAAGCACATATATGATGACATGTATGTCATAATTTAAACAGAAATAATAATTGTGCAATGCTTAATCACAAAATATAAATACAATATAACAATACAATATAAAATAAATCTAGACGTGGCATGGTTACATGCAGCAGACGCAAAAAACGATATGTTTTACATAAACGCAAGTTATATAATGAATATAATAAAGAACAATTTAATTAATTACAATGTGAATAATCGCAATGGCATAAGTAACAAATACGATACTGTGATTACAAACGTAGTACATGAGTTGAACAATCGAAAAAGATATTCACAGAACAATAAATCACACATATTAACAACTGTGTAAAAAAATGAATGCATGGTTGCGCAACTGCAAAACATGCAAATATTATATAACAAATTTTTATAAAATAGTAAGTAAGACATGAGGCATAAATCAAATGTTGCATATACGAAAATACAAAATAATAATGAAAGCCTTGCATATTAACTAAACTAACACTGGCTTGAGTAAAACAAACAGTTGCTGACTCAAAAATATACAATTAAAGCTTATGCTAAAACAAAGTGCTTATAACTAACAAGTATTCTTGAACATTTGACTTATGTGTCTTTAAAAATTATACAAAGGAAAATAAATCCCCTTTCCTCATTGTTCGTCCCTGGTAGGGACCAAACATAATTTGTGGATTGGTCTTCGCAGAACCCAAGTAGGTGTGCGAATGTCTACGACTCGAATTAAGTTATCTGGGCCGGGAAATGTGGCGGTAATTACACCAAATTTCCAGGCTAATGGAGGTAGTTTATCCTCAATAAGTAAAACTAGGTCCCCAATGGAAACATTATCCTTAGCGAATTTCCATTTGTGACGCTGTTGCAACTGGTGCAAATAGTCGCGAGACCACGCCTTCCAAATGCCTTGGACAAACTTCTGTAAAAGTTGCCAACGCCCAAGACGAGAGATAGGAATATGAGATAAGTCTGGGTCCTTCCCTTCTCTTCAGTTCTACATACTCGTGATCTTCACTATACGTGAATAACGTATAACGAAAGGGTAACAGAAGATTTGAATGCAGACGCATCCATAGATAGAAGGAAGGGAACTGGCAGACCAGCACGGAGTACACTACAACACAATTTACAGTACAGAAGAGCGCCAACATAGTGATTAGTGACATCCAAATGTGTTGTAATGGTGTAAAAACAAAGTAGTCTTCACTGTATGTACTGTACTGTGTCTATTTCCGCCGTGGGTTACCCAAAATGAATTTACCTTTATTTATTTCGGACAAAAGGGCACCTCCTGTATTTACATCCGTCTTGGGACTGAAATAACAAACCATGGGAATTACGGCAACGGTAAACATTTATACCTCTTGCTTCACCTGGCAAAATCGCCAATCGTCTGTATCTGTATCCGTGTCACGTATGTGGCGCCGAAGGTTATCTACGCGACTTGGTTAAAACCCGTAAGCGTAAGCTTCAGACTCTCCTGGACCGAGGTCTGCGCTGGACATGTAAAGCCCACCGTTTAACTTCTAACAAGACCATCCCTGCGTGTCCGTTCGTTGAACGCCGCCATACGGACACTTTCCAGAAAGAATTTTACCGCTTCCAGGCCGATCACCTAATTAGCGCCCTAAGTTCCAATACCCATCTGTTCCAGGTGAATCTTGGACCCTACCTCGGCGAACTCTCACGCTCAATTAGACCTGTCTAATTGATACCCCACGGCCGGTAGCAGGTCACATCTGGCAATCCAGCGAATCATGGTCCCCGCAGCGGAAGCTCGGGACGCGGCACAAAAGAGGGCGACGGCCATGCCATTCGTCCTGCACAACCCCACGTCTTGGCAAACTATTGGAAAGATAGCCACAGAAACAAATACAGCCCCTAAGTTTGTCAGTTGCAACGTATAGATTTGTGATCTGCTACCGCTGGATATCAAGACAATCGTAATATACGAGACATATTATAGAATACAACATCGTCACCAGGATGGATCATGACTTTTACGGGAAACACACTTTCACATTCCGTAGAATGCCGTCATACCGTACACATACATTACAAAATGTTATACATTCCGGTCTAGTAAGGAAGACTTATATTCTACAATAGCACTTACATTTCTCCGGCTTTTATGCAAAGCACCCACAGAATAGCGTATCCATTGCGGTCCTATAGGTAAAATCTACCAGTTAGTGGTGTGTCGTATACTCTCGCAACGTTAATCGCCTATATAAACATCTCGGTCAGTAACCCCCCCCCCCAATCAACACCGCCGTCGACCGCAAGTAGGCCTACATGAATTGCTATCGTAGTTTAGAATTTCAAAACTGTTTCTGCCAAATTGTCCTTTTTATATGTCAGACGTAGAATATATGGCTGAGACCATATAATCGCGTTCGCTGACAACCCAGTAGAAGATGGAGTACAAGAGCGGAATTTTACAATTTTGTTGAGCGAGCGAACCGAGCTCTCAGTTTTAATTCGAGAGTTTGGCTTTTTTCTGTCTATCTGTTTGGGCTGCACGATAAATTTTGATTGCATCAACGGATTTTCATAAAATTTGGCTTGCATATCCATACTTTTACCCTACAGAACGCTATTGTTTTCGAAATTGATCACCTCAAAAATAGGGGGCAGGGGGCAAAAATGTGAAAAAATCGCAAAAGCCCACGCGGAGTATCAAGTTAACGGGAATTTAAACCACGATTTGAATATAGTGTTCATTTTGAACATTTCGAATCTTTTGGACGTCGGGGCCCAAAACGTGGGTGAAAATTTTGGTAAAATCACAAAAATTCAATTATAGAGATTTTAAGTGACATCTGAAAGTAGTGTTACATTTTGAAAATTTCAAACGCAAGAGAGATCACAATTTTTTATTCTAAAAATCTATCCGAGTGTCAGATAAAGGATACTTTTAACAAAAATCCGATTCTGGTTATTAAAAAATGATCTAATACAAAAATGTGTACAATGATGATTCAAAACAGTGAGCGAGTTGTGCAGCATACTCTCGACATGTTTGCTTTGAACGTAAGTACACAACCGTATAATCGCTGCCTGACGGATTTCCGATGGAGTCAAACGTACAATACCGTGAGGGTTATACATGTAGTCGTTAATCTTTACGCCTGACTTCTGGTAAAAGCTTCAAGCTTTGCGTGTTGTGGATCCGATGTTGTGGATTCGTTCTGCTTGCCGACGAGAAGTATCGAAACAGTGAGTGTAACTTGAAATCTCAAAATTTGTTACACTAAAGAGAAAATATCTGCTTAAAAGTCAGTCGAAAGATTACTATGAGGTCTTGTTATTTGGGCTGCAGCGTAGGTTTTGTTTTATAACGGGGGCTAAATTAATCTACATAGTAGTGAACTGGTTTACTGAGTTCTCTGAAAACTAAAGTGAATGTTTCTATACCGTATGTACGCGAAGCACAAAGAGGCTTAGAAAATTGTCAGAATAAATGCATACCAGGAGGTCATCTACTTTAGGACATTCGACTTTCGCTCGTTCGGACATTCAAAATTGATACCCTTTATTCATGTTTCGTACTACAGTTTCGGACTTTTGAACAATGACGGAGGTGTGAGGAAGTGAATAAGCGTTAAGACAATGCACATATTCGTTTTCTGCAGTGAGAATGGTCACATGATATATAGTTAAACGAGAATAATATCCAATTTCATTACAGTACAGTGTATTACAGTCCATAGAACCGATCCTACTAACTTACGTGCACAGTACACCTACAGTACGCACTGTACAGTACTCTAATTTTGGACAATTCGAATTTGGAATACGAATTTGGAATTCGTTTTAGGAACTTTCGAATTTCAAAATTTTCGAATTTCGAACACGTTTTATATTCAAAAGGACTAAGTTTTAAAAGTTTTTACGACCGCATTATCAAAGTTGTTAGAAGATTCCGATCTGGTGGATTTTCGTAAAAGATGGTTGTTTCTCGTCTTTGGGATGTACCTGCAACGCGGGCCCACCGAAACGTATAACAACTTTAAGCATACTCACTATTATTCGTCAGGATTAGATCTTGTAGATTTAGATCTTATCAAGGTCTAGAGATTTTGAAATTGCAGTAACGTACGGAAAGAAGTCAAAGGAACTAGCATCCCCCACACACGTACATAGATATAATAAATATTTTTGTGAAAATTTTAATATCAAAAATTGTTAAAACTCAAAACAATGTCTAAAAAAATTTTTAAACAAAGATGATAAAGATTTACATTTCAGTACCTGGTAATTGAAGGTTTACAGAATTCATTGGCCAGGGACGCAATAGAAGTGGCTGAGAGAAAGTACTGGCCAGATGTGGTATCACGAAGAATTATGACTTCTATTTTATATAAAGGTGTCTTTCTTTAGTTAGCAATTCATATATTGTTCTCCACACCGATCTTCTCTGTGCTTTCCGTTTCATCTCCACATAGGAACTACAACTTACACCACCAATAATCTGTTTCATATATTGGAGTATCGGTCTTCCTCTTCCTCTTTTCCCTTCAATGTAACCTTCTATTATTGTTTTTATCAAATTCTCGTGACGCATAATAGGGCCAATAAGTTCAAACATTCGCTTCACAAAAGTTTGCCCAAAACGTCTTCTTTCTCTAACCCTAGTCAGAATCTCATAATTACTAACTGTTGTCGATCCATCTTACTTTCAGTAGCTTCCTATAACACCACATTTCTAGTGCTTCAAGTCTTCTCCTTTCCTATATTCCAACTGTCCAAGTCTCACATCCATAAAGAGCTATGCTCCCTATGTACAGTAACTCTTCAGGAACCTCGTTCTTGTTTCCAGAGATGTTTCTTTAGAAGTCAGTAATGTCCATTCTTTGTTAAATGCATCTATCGTTAGCCTCTCCGATCCTAATTAAAATTTCTTTCTTACTCTTTCCGTCTTCTATGCTTTCACTTCCTAAGTAGGTGAACTCTCTCACTTCTCTCTCAGTGGAAAACAAAATACAAGACACCATTGAAGTCACTAAAAACCAGCTTTAATTATCACAAATAACAGTTTGTAATCAAATCGTAGAATAATTCCAGTTTGATTTGTCCACACGGAATAACAATGTAAATTAATAGGCCTAGAATTCCACACAATTATTAACACAATAATTCTTCATTTCGACAAACACCCGATCCGCGCTAACGAAAATCGCTCACGTAACTGAACTGACAACCCGGCTGCTATGGCTTTATACAGGTCGCGTAGAGGTCCAGTACAGCTTTCCCTCCTTACTGCACGCCGCCGAATTAATGCGTATCTCAAGTGTTCTTGGAACACACTAGAACACCTACTTGAATGACTTGAATGCCACACTGGACGGGGGGAGAGTGGAGAATGTTCTCAGCTGTTCTACTCGGTTCGATACCATACTCGTAACAATATTAACTGTTCGCTTAACCCATTATTAACTGTTCATTGTCACCCATAATTGCAATTTAATGAAGAAAGTTGTGTTAGTGGTTGAAATCACAAGCAGAATGATCACTGTTGCACACATCAACATCATCGTCAGATCAATTCCGATCTGACGATGAGCTGTGAAGCTTGAAAGCGCTAATCGGGATAATTTTTATATAGTGGTGTGGAACAGTGATCATTCTGCTCATAATTGCAATGTCGTCTGCAAATCTTAACATGTTAATTCTCTCTCCTCGCACTTTTACTCCATCATCCGTTTGCTCATTTACTTATTATAAAGTGTTTCGTAGTTATAAACACATATGTAAAAATAACCGTTTCTGTTTTTGATTATGAATGCAAATTTTCTTTCATGGAACTATATTATTTTTATAGAAGTAAGAGCTTAACAGACGATCCTGCTCCTGTCACGATTTCGCTTCAAGCTACAGCTATTCTAACCTCGGCAAGACAACCACTTGCTAATTACCGTCAGAGAAAGAAGTCGTTTGTAACAAGGAAGTCGTAAGTAACCAATCTAGAATGGATGAAATAAAATGGAGGTTGGCAGCAATTGGAAGACAAGGTGGCTGGTACAGTGAACCGCTGACGAGGCAATGTCGAATGTAGACACATTTATCTCTTGTATATCCGCTTCGACCAATCGATTGTGTTGGAATCATTAACGTCTAACATTAATATCTAAGAAATGTTAAATATTCAGCGGGCAGTAAGGAAGTTTGTAATCAGAGATGAGGAAAGGCCAACTCAGACGACGAGACGAGTGGATGGAACTCCATATGCAAGGAGAGAATGTGGCGCTGTCAATGAATCTAAAATCTATTCCCTGAGGGACTGATGACTTCATTTGGATGAAGACAAGGTCACAGCAAGGCAAACAACAACAAATTGCACATTATCTTAACGTGATTTTGTCTAAATTAAACTTTAGATACTGCCAAACTCTGTTGCAAATACATAACTTTAATAAATAAGTATAGCTGCAGAAGAATTCTACCCACGCCTAGATATTACGTGAAATCTATGCTTGCAGTAGAGATGCTGTTCCATCCGGTCGAAGTTTCAATAAAGAAAATTTGCTGTATTCTATACCACACCATTTCATATGTTTAGAGACTAAAACTACCACCTTCACACTACGTTAACGAATCACTTGCTAAAAAACAGTTATCATTGTGCTTATATTTACAGAGCAGGCAGCTCATTAATGTAGTACAGGAAAGCTTTACAACTGTTAACAGTTGGCATTAACTACGAACAAATGATTAACAAGTAACAATTAGACATTATTAATACAGCTTGTTACTACTACTACTACTACTACTACTACTACTACTACTACTACTAGTACTACTACTACTACTACTACTACTATTACTACTACTACTACTACTACTACCACTATTACTACTACTACTACTACTACTGCTACTACTACTACCACTACTGCTGCTGCTGCTGCTGCTGCTGCTACTACTGCTTCTTCTTCTTCTGCTGCTGCTGCTGTTGCTGCTGCTGCTGGTTATTCTTCTGCTGCTGCTACTACTACTGCCTGCTAGTGCCACTGTTTTTAACTAAATGCATTTATTGTTAGATCAAATCACATTAATAAATTTTATTTTTCAACGCTGTTTTTAAAAAATTGTGTGTGTGTGTGTGTGTGTGTGTGTGTGTGTGTGTGTGTGTGTGTGTGTGTGTGTGTGTGTGTGTGTGTGTGTGTGTGTGTGTGTGTGTGTGTGTGTGTGTGTGTGTGTGTGTGTGTGGCAGCCAAGAAGCGTCACGAGGTCTTGAGGTGACCGTAAGTAGTTACCTCGTTTTGCGGTACTTTAAAAGGTAAAAATAATACAAGAAAATATCGGTATGGAGAACCATACATGACTTCCACGTTCTAAGATATATATTTAAAATCATATTCGAAATGAAATATTTCCATAGAAACTCCTTCTTTCCACTGATTGCTTCAGCCTTAATCACAGTACTGTGGTCACTAACGTATACCACCTCACGTTTTCGCACTCGATTTTCACTGATGATGGCAGTCGATGGACTGCCGAAAAGTCTGGTTTTGCAGAAAACATTGGACTACGGCTAAACAGCCCGGGAAGGAATTTTAACAAAGAACTACTTCTTCTTTGTTGCCGATAACGTAGTACACATATAAAAAATTCTCCCCACCCCCTTCAACAATAATTTTCATTAATAGAAAATTACCCCCACCCCGTTCACCTAACCTCTTAATTTATAGATATTTCATCTACGTTTCTACAGTGGATTATTATGAGCTTCTTATCAGGATACTTTATTTATCAAAATTAAGTACTGTACTCTTGTTAAAACATAAAACGTTGCAGGTAAACTACCCATTTCTCTTAACCAATCTTCACCAAAATCAACAGACCTTCAGTCCTCTACAATGCAAGGATGCATGCAAAAAAATATTTGATTCTGTTTCAATGTGCGGCAGTTATCGTTCGTCATGAAAACATTTCTCTTGTTACAACATAAAATGTAGCAGGTAAACTACCCCTTCCCTTCACCGATCATCACCAGAATCAACAGGCCTTGAGTGCTCTACAAATCAGGGACGTATGCAAATTATTATTTGATTCTCTTTGAATTTACGGCAGTTATCTTTCGTCATAAAAAAATTAACCTTGTTAAAACATAAAATGTTGCTGGTAAGCTACTCCTTTCCCTTAACCGATCTTCAAAAAATCAACAGACCTTGAGTTCTCTATAATTCAGAAAAGTGTGCAAAAACGTAGTTAATTCTGTTTGAATTTACGGCAGTTATCGTTCGTCATATAAAAAATTACCCTTGTTAAAACATAAATGTTGCAGGTAAACTACCACTTTCCCTTAACCGATCTTCACTAACACCAATAGGTCTTTACACCTCTACAATTCAGGGCTTTATGCAAATCATTATTTGATTCTGTTTGAATTAGCGGCTGTTATCGTTTGTCATAAAAAATACCCTCGTTAAAACAAAAAGCGTTGCCGGTAAACTACCCCTTTCCCTTAACCGATCTTCACCAAAAACAATAGGTATTGAGAACTCTATACTTTTGGTCTGTATGCAAATAATCATTTGATTCTGTTTGAATTTGCGGCTGTTATCGTTGCATAGAAAATACCCTTGGTTAAAAAAAACCGTTGCCAGTAAACTACCCCTTTCCCTTAACCGATCTTCACCAAAAACAATAGGTCTTGAGTACTCTACAAATAAGGACGGCATGCAAAAAATTATTTGATTCTGTTTGAATTTGCGACTGTTATCGTTTGCCAAAACAAATATCGGTATGGAGAACCATACATGACTTCCATGTTCTAAGATTTATATTTAAAATCATTTAAGAAATGTTATGTTTCCATAGAAACTCCTTCTTTCCACTGATTGCTTCAGCCTTAACCACAGTACTGTGGTCACTAACGTATACCACCACACGTTTTCGCACTCGATTTTCACTGATGATGGCAGTCGACGGCACTGCCGAAACGTCTGGTTTTGCAGAAAACATTGGACTACGGCTAAATAGCCCGGGAAGGAATTTTAACAAATAACTACTTCTTTGTTGCCGTTAATGTAGTACACATATAAAAAATTCTCCCCTCCACCTTCAACTATAATTTTCATTAATAGAAAATTACCCCCACCACTTTCACCTAACCTCTTCATTTATAGATATTTCATCTACGTTTCTACAGTGGATTATTAAGATCTTCTTATCAGGATACTTTATTTATCAAAATTAAGTACTTTACTCTTGTTACAACAAAAAATGTTTCAAGTAAACTACCCTTTCCCCGTAATCGATCTTCACCAAAATCAATGGGCCTTGAGTCTTCTACAACTCAGGCACATATGTAAAAAATTATTTGATTCTGTTTGAATTTACGGCAGTTATCGTTCGTCATGAAATAATTTCTCTTGTTACAACATAAAAAATGTTGCTGGTAAACTACCACTTTCCCTTAACCGATCTTCACCAAAAACGAAGAGTCTTGGGTACTCTACAAATCAATGCTGTATGCAAAAAAGTATTTGATTCTGTGTGAATTTGCGGCTCTTATCGTTTGCCATAGAAAATACCCTTGTTAAAACTTAAAACGTTGCCGGGAAACTACCCCTTTCCCTAAACCGATCTTCACCAAAAACAGTAGGTCTTGAGTACTCTACAAATCAGGGCTGTATGCAAAACATTATTTGATTCTGTTTGAATTTGCGGCTGTTCTCTTTTGCCATAGAAAATACCCTTGTTAAAACATAAAACGTTGCTGGTAAACTACACCTTTCCCTTAACCGATCTTCACCAAAAACAGCAGGTCTTGAGAACTCTACAATTCAGGACTGTATGCAAATAATCATTCGATTCTGTTTGAATTTGCGGCTGTTATCTTTTGCCATAGGATTTACCCTTGTTAAAACATAAAACGTTGCCGGTAAACTACACCTTTCCCTTAATCGATCTTCACCAATAACAGCAGGTCTTGAGAACTCTACAATTCAGGGCTTTATGCAAAAATTATTTGATTCTGATTGAATTTGCGGCTGTTATCGTTTGCCATAGGTAACCAGATAACCTCAAGTTGGTTATAAATCAGCTTGTAATTAGCATAAAATAAGACCAAAACTATGTAAACTAGTGTAAGTTATAAAATAATGATAGAAGACGTAAAGACGAACCTAGTGATATAATTTTATTAATTAAAAGTGGTATGTGTGGTGTTTAATGCAAATACACAGGCTGAAATTGGACAGAAATGTGTTCACATTAAACACACTCAGAATTTCTATAATAATATAAACCAGTGAAGAACAATGTCATAAATGTGCAATATAATATGTATTACCACTATTATAGTACAATATAATACAATAGTACAATTGTATTATAATACAATGATTATTACGAAAAACTAATTTAACCAGAATTAAGGAAAATTGAGGTCACTGTCTGACCACACTAGCTGCAAGAAGTATTGGTGAATTATTATCAATATCACATGTAATTATAAAAGAACAACCATTGCAAACAACCTTTACACTGTAAAGACAATTTAGACTTAAAAGAACCACATAAAGATGGGTATATCATTAATTCAGAATTAAATCAAAATGACATGGCATACTAAGACTATGAACAATAAATGTTACATTAAAAACAAGCAAATAATTGTATTCTAATGCAAACTAAGCTGTTTAGAAGTTGTAATGGACATCTTAGAATATCTATATCACTGTGAAAAAGTGAACAGGGCAAATTATGTCAATAAATAAAGTAAATCTAACTGACCATGCTCTAGACCATAGAAAGCATGGGTCCAATATAGTAATTTTATTAATCATAGACAATCATTGTACTTGGAAATTACGAATTAAAATAGGTTAATTACAATTATAAATTCTCAGAATAGGAGAGTAGTTACATCTATTAACCATATGTTCTTAATCTAAAACAATAAATCTCGTCTGAAAATGTTCGACATTTTGAGGTTACCATTTTATGAAAACGTAATCATCTTTAACCTATACTTATATTTAATTTACTATTTAACAATAATAGTGATTATTTGAATAATGTCTTGGTGATAGTGTAATGGTGTAATTATTGACAAATGTGTAATTAGTTCAAAGTGCATTGCTGGATATTATGCTAACATAAGTAAGTAATTAATACTAGGGCACTAGGACCTATACTTGCCTTAAATTCACTGAATTGCAA
Organism: Magicicada septendecula; assembly: GCA_034769895.1. NCBI lineage: Eukaryota > Metazoa > Arthropoda > Insecta > Hemiptera > Cicadidae > Magicicada > Magicicada septendecula. The sequence goes on from CM068376.1 coordinate 352,547,464, forward strand.
ATTATTATACACCTTGCAATTGTATGAGCACTGGAATAAACTTTATAAACTTTTAATTAGCGAGTAATTCGATCGGCAGATTCTATCAACCTTACCGCTTCAGAACTTTAATAAAAGTCAGTTAACGGAAAACGTTTTTCGGCAAAAATCGCGCTTGGGATTGTGGGTAACATTATTCAAATATAGACGCCTGATTGGCTAAAATATGGACAACTGTATAGGTTACACAAAGAATTTTCTATGGAATAAAATTTACAATAAATACTATTACAAACATAATTCCCTTATGCATCTTGAAATTGCAAATCATGGCATAAATTCGTCCATTAATATCAAAATTCACTTTTTTAAACTAAGAGTCGATTAGTCGATACAATATTTTGATAAACTTATGTCTTATAACTAATTACTGATTGAATGATTGTTATTTACATTAACTAGGATACGTATAAAGTTCTTTTATAACAATTCTTAACATAATAAACATCTTAAATTGACAAAAATACAATGTTTAGTTCTAGGCTTTAGTTGGCCTATCACATCCTAAGTTAGTTTTACCGGTACTTATCATAAAACGTTGCAGGTAAACTACCCCTTTATCTTACCCGACCTTCACCAAAATCAATAGGCCTTCAGTCCTTTACAATTCAGGGATGCATGCAAAACATTATTTGATTCTGTTTGAATGTGCGGCAGTTAACGTTCGTCATAGAAAACATTACCCTTGTTAAAACATAAAATATTGCTGGTAAACTACCCCTTTCCCTTAACCGATCTTCACCAAAAACAATAGGTCTTGAGAACTCTACAATTCAGGGCTGTATGCAAAAAATTATTTGTTTCTATTTGAATTTGCGGCTGTTATCGTTTGCCATAGAAAATACCCTTGTTAAGACAAAAAACGTTGCAGGTAAACTACCCCTTTCCCTAAACTGATCTTCACCAAAATCAACAGACCTTCAGTCTTTCACAATTGATGAACGTATGCAAAACAATATTTGATTATGTTTTAATGTGCGGCAATTATCGTTCCCCATAGAAAAAATTACCGATATTAAAACATAAAATGTTGCTGGTAAACTACCCTTTTCCCTAACCCGATCTTCAAAAAAACCAATAGGTCTTGAGAACTCTACAATTCAGGGCTGTATGGAAAATATTATTTGATTCTGTTTGAATGTGCGGCAGTTAACGTTCGTCATAGAAAACATTACCCTTGTTAAAACATAAAATATTGCTGGTAAACTACCCCTTTCCCTTAACCGATCTTCACCAAAAACAATAGGTCTTGAGAACTCTACAATTCAGGGCTGTATGCAAAAAATTATTTGTTTCTATTTGAATTTGCGGCTGTTATCGTTTGCCATAGAAAATACCCTTGTTAAGACAAAAAACGTTGCAGGTAAACTACCCCTTTCCCTTAACCGATCTTCACCAAACTCAACAGACATTGAGATCTCTATAGCTCAGGAAGGTATGCAAAACATTATTTGATTCTGGTCGAATTTACGGCAGTTATCATTCGTCATAGAAAAAAATTACCAATGTTAAAACATAAAACGTTGCAGGTAAACTACCCTTTTCCCTAACCCGATCTTCAAAAAAACCAATAGGTCTTGAGAACTCTACAATTCAGGGCTGTATGGAAAATATTATTTGATTCTGTTTGAATTTGCGACTGTTATCGTTTGCCATAAAAAATACCCTTGTTAACTCAAAAAACGTGGCTGGTAAACTACCCCTTTACCTTAACTGATCTTTACCAAAAACAATAGGTCTTGAAAACTCTACAACTCATAGTTGCATGCAAAAAATTATTTGATTCTGTTTGAATTTGCGGCTGTTATGATTTGCCATAGAAAATAATTACCCTTGATTAAAAAAAAACGTTGCCGGTAAACTACCCCTTTCCCTTAACCGATCTTCACCAAAAACAACAGATCTTGAGTACTCTACAAATCAGGCCTGTATGCTAAACTTTTTTTGATTCTATTTGAATTTGCGGCTGTTATCGTTTGCCATAGAAAAAATTTTATAGACAGACACACACAGACACTTTTCGAAAAATGACTTCTTCATGTTTTGAGTGTAGTACAATCAGAATCTGCAATAATCTCGATCACGATTTTTGTTGCCATCACCATACTTCCATTTCCTTAAGGAACATGGAAGTAAAAAATTACCCTTGATTTAAAAAACCCGTTACTGGTAAACTACCCCTTTCCCTTAACCGATCTTCACCAAAAACAACAGATCTAGAGTTCTCTACAAATCAGGACTGTATGCAAAATATTATTTGATTCTGTTTGAATTTGCGACTGTTATCGTTTGCCATAGAAAAAAATCCACACGCGCGCGCACGCATTTCGAAAAATGACATTTTTTCATGTTTTGAGTGTAGTACAATCAGAATCTGCAATAATCTCGAACACGATTTTTCTGCCATCACCATACTTCCATTTCCTTAAGGAACATGGAAGTAAAAATTCACACACACACACACACACACACACACACACACACACACACACACACACACACACACACACACACACACACACACACACACACACACACACACACACACACACACACACACACACACACACACACACACACACACACACACACACACACACACACACACACGCACACGCACACACACACACACACACACACACATTTCGAGAAATGACTTTTTTCATGTTTTGAGTGTAGTACAATCAGAATCTGCAATAATGTCGAACACGATTTTTTTTTCCATCACCATACTTCCATTTCCTTATGGAACATGGAAGTAACATTTCCTTAAGGAACATGGAAGTAAAAATGACTAAAGCCTCGAGTATTCTCCAGTCTTTGTATAGCAGACAATCGTAATTGCGTTATACTTCCATGTTCCATAAGGAAATGGAAGTATGGTGATGGCAAAAAAAATCGTGGACGAGATTATTGCAGATTCTGATTGTACTACTCTCAAAACATGAAAAAAAGTCATTTTTCGAAAAGTGTCTGTCTGTGTCTGTCTATAGATTTTTTTTTCTATGGCAAACGATAACAGCCGCAAATTCAAACAGAACCAAATAATTTTTTGCATACAGTACTGATTTGTAGAGTACTCAAGACCTATTGTTTTTGGTGAGGATCGGTTAACGGAAAGGGGTAGTTTACCTGCAACTTTTTTTTTTTAATCAATGGTAATTATTTTTTGGCAAACGATAAAAGCCGTAAATTCAAACAGAATAAACTACTCTTTTGCATACAGCCCTGAATTGTAGAGTTCTCAAGACCTATTGTTTTGGTGAAGATCGGTGAAAGGAAAGGGGTAGTTTACCTGCAACGTTTTTTGTTTTAACAAGGGTATTTTCTATGGCAAACGATAACTACCGCAAATTCAAACATAATCAAATACTTTTTTGCATGCAACTCTGAATTGTACAGTTCTCAAGACGTATTGTTTTTGTTAAAGATCGGTTTAGGGAAAGGGGTAGTTTACCTGCAACGTTTTATGTTTTAACATGGGTAATGTTTTATATGACGAACGATAACGGCCGCACATTCAAACAGAATCAAATATTGTTTTGCATACGTTCCTTAATTATAAAATACTGAAGGTCTGTTGATTTTAGTGAAGCTCGGTTTAGGGAAAGGGGTAGTTTACCAGCCACATTTTATGTTTTAACAAGAGTAATTGTTTCTATGACGAACGATAACTGCCGCACATTTAAACAGAATCAAATAATTTAGTGCATGCCTTCCTCAATTGTATATAACTCAAGGTATGTTGATTTTGTTGAAGATCGGTTAAGGGAAAGGTGTAGTTTACCAGCAACATTCTATGTTGTAACAAGAGAACGTTTTCCATGAAGAACGATAACTGCCGTAAATTCAAACAGAATCAAATAATGTTTTACATATATGCCTGATTTGTAGAAGACTCAAGGCCTTTTGATTTTGGCGAAGATCGGTAACGGGGAAAAGGCAGATTACCAGAAACATTTTTTGTTGTAACTGGAGTAAAGTAATTAATTTTGATAAATAAAGTATCCTGATAAGATCTTAATAATCCACTGTAGAAACGTAGATGCAATATCTATAAATGAAGAGGCAAGTTGAACGGGGTGGGGGTAAGTTTCTATAAATAAAATATCGGTATGGAGAACCATACATGACTTCCATATTCTAAGATTTATATTTAAAATCATTTTCGAAATGAAATATTACCATAGAAACTACTTCTTTCTACTTACTGCTTCAGCCTTAACCACAGTACTGTGGTCACTAACGTATACCACCTCACGTTATCGCACTCGATTTTCACTGATGATGGCAGTCGATGGCATTGCCGAAACGTCTGGTTTTGTAGAAAACATTGGACTACGGCCAAATATCCCGGGAAGGAATTTTAACAAAAACTACTTCTTTGTTGCCGATAACGTTGTACACATATATATCAGTGGCGAAGTTACATGGAGGCAATTGAGGCAATGCCTACCCTAACAAATTCTGTAGAATAAAAATTATAAATACGTATGAACTACATAACGTAAAGATTATACATTGTTACTGGGACTGTCAAATTTATTAAACCGAAACGTGCTTTATTGAGCGACCGCTAGATGGTGACAGGTGAGATTCGGCATAGTTCGTTTAAAGCGAATGAGGCAACCTGAACTTGCCTCAGCGTTTTTTGTATACATCGTATGTAAGCAATGTAGTGGTGTGATAGGGAAGTGTAGGGAGGGGGGTTTGTCCCGCGCTGTACACATAGAGCGTTGAGGCATGCCTCACTTCTGTGGTCCAAACAGTTAAGTTAAAGCGCCTGTGTTGTTTCTAAGTGTTTATTTTATGCGGTTATTAAAAGTGTCACTGTTATTCCGCTGAACTAACAGATGATCAAGATTGTTATTTGAATTATTTGTAACATTAAACATAATGTTATATATATAGAAACTAATCAAGTTTAAAAATTTGAAGTTCAATCAGTTGTATTATTGTGTATGACTAATACAAGGATTGTTCAATAGACACACGTATAGAGCTGTAAAGCATTTTTTATTCAACGATTTTAAAAGAAGTCTCCAATAACATTAAGACATGAGTTCCACTGTTGCGCTAACCTGTAGATTCCCTGCTAGTAAAATTCTTACGGCTGTTTGTGGAACCATTCGGTTACAGCAACTCTACCTCAGCGTCCGATTTGACCCACCGTCCTTTTAGTGATTCCTTAAAAAAAATTTAAGATAAGATTTTTGCCTATCCATTCATTAACTACTAGCTTCGCCAGTAAGCAAATTGATGTCCATTTTTTCGGCTTTCACGCGTTATGTTGGTGTGGGTTTCGGCACTTTCCATTTAAAAAGCGTGCAAACGTAAGAAAATAAACATGAGTGAGGCCAGAAATAACGTGAATTGTGTGTTTGTGTCTTACCTGCCTTTTTATTGCCGTATTAAATGAAAAATATTATATTACATTAAAATCAAAAAATTTTAATTTTATTGCCTGGCAACAAAATTATTTTATTTTTAACAATTACCATTGTTTCAAAAAGTTTAAATAAATTTGCAAGTACTTTACTCTTGTTAAAACGTAAAAGGTTGCAGGTAAACTACCCCTTCCCCTTAACCGATCTTCACCAAAATCGAAAGTCCTTGAGACCTCTACAATTCAGGGATGTATGCAAAACATTATTTGATTCTGTTTGAATTTGCGGCTGTTATCGTTTGCCATAGAAAATACGCTTGATAAAAAAACGGTGCTGGTAAACTACCCCTTCCCCTTAACAGATCATCACCAAAAACAATAGGTCTTGAGTACTCTACAAATCAGGGCTGTATGCAAAACATTATTTGATTCTGTTTGAATTTGCGGCTGTTATCGTTTGCCATAGAAAATACCCTTGTTAAAAAAATGTTGCAAGTAAACTACCCCTTTCCCTCAACCGATCTTCACCAAAAACAATAGGTCTTGAGAACACTACAATTTAGGGCTGTATGCAAATAATCGTTTGATTCTGTTTGAATTTGCGGCTGTTATCGTTTGCCATAGGAAATACCCTTGTTAAAACATAAAACGTTACAGGTAAACTACCCCTTTCCCTTAACCGATCTTCACCAAAAACAATAGGTCGTGAAAACTCTACAATTCAGGGCTGTATACGAAACATTATTTAAGTCTGTTTGAATTTGCGGCTGTTATCGTTTGCCAAAAAAAAATTTCCCTTGATAAAAAAAACCGTTGCAGGTAAACTACCCCTTCCCCTCAACCGATCTTCACCAAAAACAATAGGTCGCGAGTACTCTACAAACCAGGCCTGTATGCAAAAAATTATTTGATTCTGTTTGAATTTGCGGCAGTTATCGTTTGCCATAGAAAATACGCTTGATAAAAAACGTTGCAGGTAAACTACCCCTTCCCCTCAACCGATCTTCACCAAAAACAATAGGTCTTGAGTACTCTACAAATCAGGGCTGTATGCAGAAAATTATTTGATTCTGTTTGAATTTGCGGCTGTTATCGTTTGCCATAGAAAATACCCTTGTTAAAAAAAAGTTGTAGGTAAACTACCCCTTTCCCTTAACCGATCTTCACCAAAAACAACAGGTCTTGAGAACTCTACAATTTAGGGCTGTATGCAAATAATCTTTTGATTCTGTTTGAATTTGCGGCTGTTATCGTTTGCCATAAGAAATACCCTTGTTAAAACATAAAACGTTACAAGTAAACTACCCCTTTCCCTTAACCGATCTTCACCAAAAACAAAAGGTCTTGAGAACTCTACAATTCAGGGCTGTATACGAAACATTATTTGATTCTGTTTGAATTTGCGGCTGTTATCGTTTGCCAAAAAAAAAAATTTCCCTTGATAAAAAAAAACCGTTGCTGGTAAACTACCCCTTTCCATCAACCGATCTTCACCAAAAACAATAGGTCGCGAGTCCTCTACAAATCAGGGCTGTATGCAAAAAATTATTTGATTCTGTTTGAATTTGCGGCAGTTATCGTTTGCCATAAAAAAAAATCTACAGACACACACACACACACACACACACACACACACACACACACACACACACACACACACACACACACACACTTTTCGGAAAACGACTTTTTTTCATGTTTTGAGTGTAGTAGAATCAGAATCTGCAATAATCTCGAACACGATTTTTTTTGCCATCACCATACTTCCATTCCTTAAGGAAATATGGAAGTAAAATTATAGTTGAAGGGGGAGGGGATAATTTTTACTTCCATGTTCCTTAAGAAAATGGAAGTATGGTGATGGCAAAAAAAATCGTGATAGAGATTACTGCAGATTCTGATTGTACTACACTCAAAACATGAAAAAAGTCATTTTTCGAAAAGTGTTTGTGTGTGGTCTGTGTGTCTGTAGATTTTTTTTGGCAAATGATAACAGCCGCAAATTCAAACAGAATCAAATAATTTCTTGCATACAGTTCTGATTTGTAGAGTACTCAAGACCTATTGTTTCTGGTGAAGGTCGGTTAACGGAAAGGGGTAGTTTACCGGCAACATTTTTTTTTAATCAATGGTAATTATTTTCTATGGCAAACGATAACAGCCGCAAATTCAAACAGAATCAACTACTCTTTTGCATACATCCCTGAATTGTAGAGTTCTCAAGACCTATTGTTTTTGGTGAATATCGGTTAAGGGAAAGGGGTAGTTTACCAGCAACGTTTTATGTTTTAACAAGGGTATTTTCTATGACAAAAGATAACAGCCGCAAATTCAAACAGAATCAAATAATTATTTGCATACAGCCCTGAATTGTAGAGGTCTCAGGACCTACCTATTGTTTTTGTTGAAGATCGGTTAAGGGAAAGGGGTAGTTTACCTGTAACGTTTTATGTTTTAAAAGGGTATTTTCTATGGCAAACGATAACAGCTGCAATTTCAAACAGAATCAAATAATTATTTGCATACAGCCCTGAATTGTAGAGTACTCAAGACCTGTTGTGTTTGGTGAAAATCGGTTAAGGGAAAGGGGTAGTTTACCAGCAACGTTTTTTTTATCAAGGGTAATATTTTTCTTATGGCAAACGATAACAGCCGCAAATTCAAACAGAATCATATAATGTTTTCATACAGTCCTGATTTGTAGAGTACTCAAGACCTATTGTTTTTGGTGAAGATCGGTTAACGGAAAGGGGTAGTTTACCGGCAACGTTTTATGTTTTAACAAGGGTATTTTCTATGACAAACGATAACAGCCGCAAATTCAAACAGAATCAAATAATTATTTGCATACAGCCCTGAATTGTAGAGGTCTCGGGACCTACCTATTGTTTTTGTTGAAGATCGGTTAAGGGAAAGGGGTAGTTTACCTGCAACATATTATGTTTTAAAAGGGTATTTTCTATGGCAAACGATAACAGCTGCAATTTCAAACAGAATCAAATAATTATATGCATACATCACTGAATTGTAGAGTTCTCAAGACCTGTCGGTGTTGGTGAAGATCGGTTAAGGGAAAGGGGTAGTTTACCAGCAACATTTTATGTTTTAACAAGGGTAATTTTTTCTATGACGAACGATAACTGCCGTAAATTCAAAGAGAATCAAATACTTTTTTGCATGCCGTCCTGAATTATAAAGAAGTGAAGGCCTGTTGATTTTGGTGAAGATCGGTTAAGGGAACGGGGTAGTTTGCTAGCCACTTTTCATGTTTTAACCAGAGTAATTGTTTCTATGACGAACGATAACTGCCGCACATTCAAGCAGAATCAAATAATGTTTTGCATGCTTGCCTTAATTGCAGAGGACTCAAGGCCTGTTGATTTTGGTGAAGACCGGTTAATGGAAAGGGGTAGTTTACTTGCAACATTTTATGTTGTAACAAGAGAAATGTATTCATGACGAACGATAACTGCCGCACATTCAAACAGAATCAAATATTTTTTTGCTTGCATCCCTGCATTGTAGAGGTCTATTGATTTTGGTAAAGATCGGTTAGGAGAAAGGGGTAGTTTACCTGCAACGTTTTATGTTTTAACAAGAGTGAAGTACTTAATTTTGATAAATAAAGAATCCTGTTAAGAATCTCATGATAATCCACTGTAGAAACGTAAATGAAATATCTATAAATTAAGAGGTTAGGTGAACCGGTTGGGGGTATTTTTCTATTAATGAAAATTATAGTTGAAGAGGGAGGGGAGAATTTGTTATATGTGTACTACGTTATCGGCAACAAAGAAGTAGTTTTTTGTTAAAATTCCTTCCCGGGCTTTTTAGTCGTAGTCCAATGTTTTCTGCAAAACCAGACGTTTCGGCAGTGCCATCGACTGCCATCATCAGTGAAAATCGAGTGCGAAAACGTGACGTGGTATACGTTAGTGACCACAGTACTGTGGTTAAGGCTGAAGCAAGGAGTAGGAAGAAGTAGTTTCTATGGAAATATTTCATTTCGAATATGATTTTAAATATAAATCTTAGAACATGGAAGTCATGTATGGTTCTCCATACCGATATTTATATGTGTACTACGTTATCGGCAACAAAGCAGTAGTTTGTTGGTAAAAGTCCTTCCCGGGCTGTTTGGCCGTAGTCCAATGTTTTCTGCAAAACCAGACGTTTCGTCAGGGCCGTCGACTGCCATCATCAGTGAAAATCGAGTGCGATAACGTGTGCTGGTATAGGTTAGTGACCACAGTACTGTGGTTAAGGCTGAAGCAATAAGTGGAAAGAAGTAGTTTTTATGGAAACATTTTCATTTCGTAAATGATTTTAAATACAAATCTTAGAACATGGAAGTCATGTATGGTTCTCCATACCGATATTTTATTATTATGAATGGAATAAACATTCAAGATCACAAAAAATGCATTGACTGTTTGAGTTACAATAATGCCTTATGTATGTCAGCGTAGGTGTATACGCAATACTTGTGTAACTTATAGCAACAATATATGACAAACATAGCTTACAAGCTTTTGAAGGCGATCCAAAATTTCCAGCCTTAGGTATCGAGAGATAACAATTTAGACAAATTATTAAAGATACCAAGTTCACGTTATGAATAATTTAGTGTTCGACATACACTTTTACAATGTTGACATCATTTTTGGGTCGTGTGGAGCTCTTAATATGTCAGTTAAACACTACATTCTGAGTTCGGTTAAAATTCCCTTCAGTCTGATACCCAGTATGGAATTTTACAATTTTTCAAATTCTTTGTTCCTCTTTCGACCGCCGGTGTTCCTAAATTTTGAAATTTCTAAAATTGAAGATTATTTTAGACTGCAGTTGAAATTTACTTCGATTTGATATCCCATGGATTTCTGCAGTTTTTTTAAATTTTGACCGTGGTTGAAACTTAGCACTATTTCAGATTATGGTTAAAAATTTCTTTAAAATTGTGCACATGAAGTTTTGCGATTTTTTAAAATTTTGCCACCTCAAATTTTAGCCCTTTGCCCCCTATTTTTGGGAAGAACAAGCCCCAAAACAATAAGGCTCTGTACTTTGTGGGGTAAAGGTGTGGATACGCGTGCAAAGTTTTACGAAAATCAATTGATTCATTCAAACGTTATGGCGAAACATGGCCCAAGACTAATTTAAAACAGTTGAGAATTCGCTTAGCTAGTTTTATTGAATGTCAGCTATTATCACTGGTTATTCTGTGTTACATGACAAATCCTAGCATATTGCTTATTTTTGTCATGTTTCCAAGATGATTGTTTTTGAACTCTATATGTTATACTTTTGCATTTAATTCCAACTCGGCTAAATTAGTTACCAGGTTTTTGTTTACAAGACCTGTTGCTGTGATTTTAAGTGGTATTACACTAAAACATTATTATTATTATTATTATTATTATTATTATTATTATTATTATTATTATTATTATTATTATAACTTTTTCCTACACAGTTTAAAGCTTCCTCAGGTATATGCCACAGGGCTCAAATTTGAGGCCAATATTGTTTATCTTGTTTATTAATGATATTGGAAAAGGCATTCATTCAAAGATCTTAATGTGTGCTGGTGATCTGAAGCTGTGTATGAAGGCAAACAACTATGAGGACTTTGTAGAATTGAAAACTGATGCTGAGAAAATCTATAAGTGGACAGTTGCAAATCGCATGCCGCTGTACCTGGACGAGACAGAGGTCATGAGGAAAGCTGGTAGTAGTACACGCCGTGTAAACTTTGACAGCATTACTTTTCACTAGGACTGCTTCTGTGGGTGAGTCTTAACTATTACCATCCTGCGGTTATACCAAATCAATGTTCCACTGTTCCGTGATTTGGGACGACACCGATCGGAAGACTGACGCAATCCAAAAATGAGTTTTTTATCTACAACATGTGGCATCAGTCAGGACCTATCGTCACACGAGGCCAAGTGTAAACATTGGGGTATTATGACCCCTTAAAAACAGACGAGCACTACAAGATATGTTATTTATGTGTAAGAGTATTCACTGTCTTATGAGGTATATGTCTCGGATATTGGGTACAGAGTCCTCACATAAGACAAAGAAGTCACGTCTTGTTTAGGTACTTGCGGCAGAGTGTGTTGGCTCCATTGGCGAGATCCATCACAATCACGAATAGTGTTTAAATCAGAATATTAATGCCATTAGGAAGAATGTTATGCAGATACTGGAATGAGACTTCGACTCGGAATTATTTTAATAATTTTAAAATCGTGTGTTGTGTATACATTCATGTTGCTTGTTGTTTAATATATATGTTGTATACAGTATTTCTCTTTTTCTATGATATATCGACGTTCACCCTGCAATGCATCCCAGGTAGGTAGATGTATTCAACTATTCATACTATTCTATGCGCTCCCTTCACGCCAGAAGTCATTTTGCTTCCCTATTAGATGGAAATCTCTAAGTAGAATGGGATGGCTATAAGGGGAGATGTGGGAACCGTCACAAAAATAACAAAATAAAAATTATTATTGTTATTGTTATTACTATGTTGATAATGCGTTAAGATACAAAAAGATGTATCATAGAATATGTAAAATGGTGTGTTTATAGGTCATATGGTAGTCTATATGAGCCAAAAATTAACTGAAGAATACCGATATAGAAGTTAGTTTTACACACTTTCATACAGTTTGGTACTAACGCTTTGGATAATCCGTATACCAAAATTTAGTAACCTTTTCCGTTCAGGCAGTCCAAATTCCGAGGGTTTTAAACCAGGGAGCCTATCCTCCGACCTGGAAGACCAAAAGTCTCTGTTAGGGGTTTTTGCTTAGCATTTTATACGGATCTAAAAGACAGGGCTGCCACTCTCCACCGCCGGTGGGGGACAAAACAATAGGCATCACAGCTAGGATAATTAACTGAACGATCTATAAACTCAATTCTGTGGCAAAAAAGACCATTGAAGAAAATGAAAAAAAAATGCGGTGCCATTTTACTTCCATGCTCCTTAAGGAAATGGAAGTATGGTGATGGCAAAAAAATCGTGTTCGAGATTATTGCAGATTCTGATTGTACTACACTCAAAACATGAAAAAAGTCATTTTTCGAAAAGTGTCTGTGCGTCTGTCTGTCTGTGTGTGTGTCTGTAGATTTTTTCTATGGCAAACGATAACAGCCGCAAATTCAAACAAAATCAAATAATTTTTTGCACACAGTCCTGATTTGTAGAGTACTCAAGACCTATTGTTTTTGGTAAAGATCGGCTAAGGGAAAGGGGTAGTTTACCAGCAACGGTTTTTTTTAATCAAGGGTAATTATTTTCTATGGCAAACGATAACAGCCGCAAATTCAAACAGAATCAACTACTCTTTTGCATACAGCCCTGAATTGTAGAATTCTCAAGACCTATTGTTTTTGGTGAATCTCGGTTAAGGGAAAGGGGTAGTTTACCTGCAACGTTTTATGTTTTAACAAGGGTATTTTCTATGACAAAAGATAACAGCCGCAAATTCAAACAGAATCAAATAATTATTTGCATACAGCCCTGAATTGTAGAGGTCTCAGGACCTACCTATTGTTTTTGTTGAAGATCGGTTAAGGGAAAGGGGTAGTTTACCTGCAACGTTTTATGTTTTAACAAGGGTATTTTCTATGGCAAACGATAACATCCGCAAATTCAAACAAAATCAAATAATTTTTTGCACACAGTCCTGATTTGTAGAGTACTCAAGACCTATTGTTTTTGGTAAAGATCGGCTAAGGGAAAGGGGTAGTTTACCAGCAACGGTTTTTTTTAATCAAGGGTAATTATTACTTCCATATTCCTTAAGGAATGGAAGTATGGTGATGGCAAAAAAAATCGTGTTCGAGATTATTGCAGATTCTGATTCTACTACACTCAAAACATGAAAAAAAGTCGTTTTCCGAAAAGTGTCTGTGTGTCTGTCTGTCTGTCTGTCTGTGTGTCTGTCTGTCTATAGATTTTTTTTCTATGGCAAACGATAACTGCCGCAAATTCAAACAGAATCAAATAATTTTTTGCATACAGCCCGGTTTTGCAGAGTTCTCGCGACCTATTGTTTTTGGTGAAGATCGGTTGAGGGAAAGGGGTAGTTTACCAGCAACGGTTTTTTTTAGCAAGGGTAATTTTGTTTGTTTGGCAAACGATAACAGCCGCAAATTCAAACAGAATGAAAAGATTATTTGCATACAGCCCTAAATTGTAGAGTTCTCAATACCTTTTGTTTTTGGTGAAGATCGGTTAAGGGAAAGGGGTAGTTTACCTACAACGTTTTTTTAACAAGGGTATTTTCTATGGCAAACGATAACAGCCGCAAATTCAAACAGAATCAAATAATTTTCTGCATACAGCCCTGATTTGTAGAGTACTCAAGACCTATTGTTTTTGGTGAAGATCGGTTGAGGGGAAGGGGTAGTTTACCAGCAACGTTTTTTATCATGCGTATTTTCTATGGCAAACGACAACTGCCGCAAATTCAAACAGAATCAAATAATTTTTTGCATACAGCCCTGATTTGTAGAGTACTCGCGACCTATTGTTTTTGGTGAAGATCGGTTGAGGGGAAGGGGTAGTTTACCAGCAACGGTTTTTTTTATCAAGGGTAATTTTGTTTGTTTGGCAAACGATAACAGCCGCAAATTCAAACAGAATCAAATAATGTTTCGCATACAGCCCTGAATTGTAGAGTTCTCAAGACCTATTGTTTTTGGTGAAGATCGGTTAAGGGAAAGGGGTAGTTTACCTGTAACGTTTTATGTTTTAACAAGGGTATTTCCTATGGCAAACGATAACAGCCGCAAATTCAAACAGAATGAAAAGATTATTTGCATACAGCCCTAAATTGTAGAGTTCTCAATACCTTTTGTTTTTGGTGAAGATCGGTTAAGGGAAAGGGGTAGTTTACCTACAACGTTTTTTTAACAAGGGTATTTTCTATGGCAAACGATAACAGCCGCAAATTCAAACAGAATCAAATAATGTTTCGCATACAGCCCTGAATTGTAGATTTCTCAAGACCTATTGTTTTTGGTGAAGATCGGTTGAGGGAAAGGGGTAGTTTACCTGCAACGTTTTTTTAACAAGGGTATTTTCTATGGCAAACGATAACAGCCGCAAATTCAAACAGAATCAAATAATGTTTTGCATACAGTCCTGATTTGTAGAGTACTCAAGACCTATTGTTTTTGGTGAAGATCGGTTAAGGGGAAGGGGTAGTTTACCTGCAACGTTTTTTTATCAAGCGTATTTTCTATGGCAAACGATAACAGCCGCAAATTCAAACAGAATCAAATAATTTTTGCATACGTCCCTGAATTGTAGAGGTCTCAATGACTTTCGATTTTGGTGAAGATCGGTTAAGGGGAAGGGGTAGTTTACCTGCAACCTTATACGTTTTAACAAGAGTAAAGTACTTGAAAATTTTTTTTTACCATATTCCTTAAGGAATGGAAGTATGGTGATGGCAAAAAAAATCGTGTTCGAGATTATTGCAGATTCTGATTCTACTACACTCAAAACATGAAAAAAAGTCGTTTTCCGAAAAGTGTCTGTGTGTGTGTCTGTGTGTGTGTCTGTCTGTCTGTCTGTCTGTCTGTGTGTCTGTAGATTTTTTTTCTATGGCAAACGATAACTGCCGCAAATTCAAACAGAATCAAATAATTTTTTACATGCAGCCCTGATTTGCAGAGTACTCGCGACCTATTGTTTTTGGTGAAGATCGGTTGAGGGAAAGGGGTAGTTTACCAGCAACGGTTTTTTTTTAGCAAGGGTAATTTTGTTTGTTTGGCAAACGATAACAGCCGCAAATTCAAACAGAATCAAATAATGTTTCGCATACAGCCCTGAATTGTAGAGTTCTCAAGATCTGTTGATTTTGGTGAAGATCGGTTAAGGGAAAGGGGTAGTTTACCTGTAACGTTTTATGTTTTAACAAGGGTATTTCCTATGGCAAACGATAACAGCCGCAAATTCAAACAGATTCAAAAGATTATTTGCATACAGCCCTAAATTTTAGAGTTCTCAAGATCTATTGTTTTTGGTGAAGTTCTGTTGAGGGAAAGGGGTAGTTTACCAGCAACGTTTTTTTAACAAGGGTATTTTCTATGGCAAACGATAACAGCCGCAAATTCAAATAGAATCAAATAATGTTTTGCATACAGTCCTGATTTGTAGAGTACTCAAGACTTATTGTTTTTGGTGAAGATCGGTAAAGGGAAAGGGGTAGTTTACCAGTAACGTTTTATGTTTTAACAAGGGTATTTCCTTTGGCAAACGATAACAGCCGCAAATTCAAACAGATTCAAAAGATTATTTGCATACAGCCCTAAATTTTAGAGTTCTCAAGACCTATTGTTTTTGGTGAAGATCGGTTGAGGGAAAGGGGTAGTTTACCTGCAACGTTTTTTTAACAAGGGTATTTTATATGGCAAACGATAACAGCCGCAAATTCAAACAGAATCAAATAATGTTTTGCATACAGCCCTGATTTTTAGAGTACTCAAGACCTATTGTTTTTGGTGAAGATCGGTTAAGGGGAAGGGGTAGTTTACCTGCAACGTTTTTTTATCAAGCGTGTTTTCTATGGCAAACGATAACAGCCGCAAGTTCAAACTGAATCAAATAATATTTTGCATGCAGCCCTGATTTGTAGAGTACTCGCGACCTATTGTTTTTGGTGAAGATCGGTTGAGGGAAGGGGGTAGTTTACCTGCAACGGTTTTTTTTTATCAAGGGTAATTTTGTTTCTTTGGCAAACGATAACAGCCGCAAATTCAAACAGAATCAAATAATGTTTCGCATACAGCCCAGAATTGTAGAGTTCTCAAAATTTGTAGATTTTGGTAAAGATCGGTTAAGGGGAAGGGGTAGTTTACCAGCAACGTTTTATGTTTTAACAAGGGTATTTTCTATGGCAAACGCAATGGCATAACAGCCGCAAATTCGAACATAATCAAATAATGTTTTGCATACTGCCCTGAATTGTGGAGTTCTCAAGACCTTTTGTTTTTGGTGAAGATCGGTTAAGGGGAAGAGGTAGTTTACCTGCAACCTTTTACGTTTTAACAAGAGTAAAGTACTTGAAAATTTATTTAAACTTTTTGAAACAATGGTAATTGTTAAAAATAAAATAATTTTGTTGCCAGGCAATAAAATTATAATTTTTTCATTTTAATGTAATATAATATTT
Source organism: Magicicada septendecula (assembly GCA_034769895.1). Lineage (NCBI taxonomy): Eukaryota > Metazoa > Arthropoda > Insecta > Hemiptera > Cicadidae > Magicicada > Magicicada septendecula. The sequence continues at coordinate 352,564,090 of CM068376.1, forward strand.
TTCATTTAATACAGCAATAAAAAGGCAGGTAAGACACAGCCTGGCTGTTTGGGTGAAAATGATTTTAAATATAAATCTTAGAATATGGAAGTCATGTATGGTTCTCCATACCGATATTTTTCTATGGCAAACGATAACAGCCGCAAATTCAAACAGAATCAACTACTCTTTTGCATACAGCCCTGAATTGTAGAGTTCTCAAGACCTATTGTTTTTGGTGAATCTCGGTTAAGGGAAAGGGGTAGTTTACCTGCAACGTTTTATGTTTTAACAAGGGTATTTTCTATGACAAAAGATAACAGCCGCAAATTCAAACAGAATCAAATAATTATTTGCATACAGCCCTGAATTGTAGAGGTCTCAGGACCTACCTATTGTTTTTGTTGAAGATCGGTTAAGGGAAAGGGGTAGTTTACCTGCAACGTTTTATGTTTTAACAAGGGTATTTTCTATGGCAAACGATAACATCCGCAAATTCAAACAGAATCAAATAATTATTTGCATACAGCCCTGAATTGTAGAGTACTCAAGACCTGTTGTGTTTGGTGAACATCGGTTAAGGGAAAGGGGTAGTTTACCAGCAACTTTTTTTTTTATCAAGGGTAATATTTTTCCTATGGCAAACGATAACAGCCGCAAATTCAAACAGAATCATATAATGTTTTGCATACTGTCCTGATTTGTAGAGTACTCAAGACCTATTGTTTTTGGTGAAGATCGGTTAACGGAAAAGGATAGTTTACCTGCAACGTTTTATGTTTTAACAAGGGTATTTTCTATGACAAACGATAACAGCCGCAAATTCAAACAGAATCAAATCATTATTTGCATACAGCCCTAAATTGTAGAGTTATCAAGACCTATTGCTATTGGTGAAGATCGGTTAAGGGAAAGGGGTAGTTTACCTGCAACGTTTTATGTTTTAACAAGGGTATTTTCTATGGCAAACGATAACATCCGCAAATTCAAACAGAATCAAATAATTATTTGCATACAGCCCTGAATTGTAGAGTACTCAAGACCTGTTGTGTTTGGTGAACATCGGTTAAGGGAAAGGGGTAGTTTACCAGCAACTTTTTTTTTTATCAAGGGTAATATTTTTCCTATGGCAAACGATAACAGCCGCAAATTCAAACAGAATCATATAATGTTTTGCATACAGTCCTGATTTGTAGAGTACTCAAGACCTATTGTTTTTGGTGAAGATCGGTTAACGGAAAAGGATAGTTTACCTGCAACGTTTTATGTTTTAACAAGGGTATTTTCTATGACAAACGATAACAGCCGCAAATTCAAACAGAATCAAATCATTATTTGCATACAGCCCTAAATTGTAGAGTTATCAAGACCTATTGCTATTGGTGAAGATCGGTTAAGGGAAAGGGGTAGTTTACCTGCAACGTTTTATGTTTTAACAAGGGTATTTTCTATGGCAAACGATAACATCCGCAAATTCAAACAGAATCAAATAATTTTTTGCATACAGCCCTTAATTGTAGAGTACTCAAGACCTATTGTTTTTGGAGAAGATCGGTTAAGGGAGAGGGGTAGTTTACTCGCAACGTTTTTTTATCAAGGGTAATTTTACTTCCATGTTCCTTAAGGAAATGGAAGTATGGTGAGGGAAAAAAAATCGTGTTTGAGATTATTGCAGATTCTGATTGTACTACAGTCAAAACATGAAAAAAAGTCATTTTCCGAAAAGTGTCTGTCTGTGTGTGTGTCTGTGTGTTTGTGTGTCTGTCTGTGTGTCTATCTGTAGATTTTTTTCTATGGCAAACGATAACAGCCGCAAATTCTAACAAAATCAAATAATTTTTTGCATGCAGCCCTGATTTATAGAGTACTCAAAACCTCTTGTGTTTGGTGAAAATCGGTTAAGGGAAAGGGGTAGTTTACCAGCAACGTTTTTTTATCAAGGGTAATTTTTTCTATGGTAAACGATAACAGCCGCAAATTCAAACAGAATCAAATAGTGTTTTGCATACAGCCCAGAATTGTAGAGTTCTCAAGACCTGTTGGTTTTGGTGAAGACCGTTTAAGGGAATAGGGCTGTTTACCTGCAACGTTTTAGGTTTTAACAAGGGTAATTTTTTCAATGACGAACGATAACTGCCCTATATTAAAACAGAATCAACTACTCTTTTGCATACCTTTTTGAATTATACAGAACTCAAGGTCTGTTGATTTTGTTGAAGATCGGTTAAAGGAATGGGGTAGTTTACCAGCAACGTTTTATATGTTAACTAGGGTATTTTCTATGGCAAAAGATAAGAGCCGCAAATTCAAACAGAATCAAATAATTTTTTGCATACAGCCCTAAACTGTAGAGTACTCAAGACCTATTGTTTTTGGTGAAGATCGGTTAAGGGAAAGGGTAGTTTACCTGCAACGTTTTTTTACCAGGTGTAATTTTTTTTATGGCAAACGATAACAGCCGCAAATTCAAACAGAATCAAATAATGTTTTGCATACAGCCCGGAATAATAGAGTTCTCAAGACTTGTTGGTTTTGGTGAAGATCGGTTAAGGGAAAGGGGTAGTTTACCTGCAACGTTTTTTTATCAAGGGTAATTTGATTCTATGGCAAACGATAACAGCCCCAAATTCAAACAGAATCAAATAATGATTTGCATACCTTTTTGAATTAAAGAGAACTCAAGGTCTGCTGATTTTGTTGAAGATCGGTAAAGGGAAAGGGGTAGTGTACCAGCAACATTTTTTGTTTTAACAAGGGTAATTTTTACTTCCATATTCCTTAAGGAATGGAAGTATGGTGATGGCAAAAAAAATCGTGTTCGAGATTATTGCAGATTCTGATTCTACTACACTCAAAACATGAAAAAAAGTCGTTTTCCGAAAAGTGTCTGTCTGTCTGTCTGTCTGTCTGTCTGTCTGTCTGTCTGTCTGTCTGTGTGTCTGTGTGTCTGTGTGTCTGTCTGTCTGTAGATTTTTTTTCTATGGCAAACGATAACTGCCGCAAATTCAAACAGAATCAAATAATTTTTTGCATACAGCCCGGTTTTGCAGAGTTCTCGCGACCTATTGTTTTTGGTGAAGATCGGTTGAGGGAAAGGGGTAGTTTACCTGCAACGGTTTTTTTTTAGCAAGGGTAATTTTGTTTGTTTGGCAAACGATAACAGACGCAAATTCAAACAGAATCAAATAATGTTTCGCATACAGCCCTGAATTGTAGAGTTCTCAAGACCTTTTGTTTTTGGTGAAGATCGGTTAAGGGAAAGGGGTTGTTTACCTGTAACGTTTTATGTTTTAACAAGGGTATTTTCTATGGCAAACGATAACAGCCGCAAATTCAAACAGAATCAAATAATTTTCTGCATACAGCCCTGATTTGTAGAGTACTCAAGACCTATTGTTTTTGGTGAAGATCGGTTGAGGGGAAGGGGTAGTTTACCAGCAACGTTTTTTATCATGCGTATTTTCTATGGCAAACGACAACTGCCGCAAATTCAAACAGAATCAAATAATTTTTTGCATACAGCCCTGATTTGTAGAGTACTCGCGACCTATTGTTTTTGGTGAAGATCGGTTGAGGGGAAGGGGTAGTTTACCTGCAACGGTTTTTTTTATCAAGGGAAATTTTTTTTTTTTGGCAAACGATAACAGCCGCAAATTCAAACAGAATCAAATAATGTTTCGCATACAGCCCTGAATTGTAGATTTCTCAAGACCTATTGTTTTTGGTGAAGATCGGTTAAGGGAAAGGGGTAGTTTACCTGCAACGGTTTTTTATCAAGGGTAATTTTACTTCCATATTCCTTAAGGAATGGAAGTATGGTGATGGCAAAAAAAATCGTGTTCGAGATTATTGCAGATTCTGATTCTACTACACTCAAAACATGAAAAAATGTCGTGTTCCGAAAAGTGTCTGTGTGTCTGTCTGTCTGTCTGTCTGTCTGTCTGTCTGTCTGTGTGTCTGTGTGTCTGTGTGTCTGTGTGTCTGTAGATTTTTTTTCTATGGCAAACGATAACTGCCGCAAATTCAAACAGAATCAAATAATTTTTTGCATGCAGCCCTGATTTGCAGAGTACTCGCGACCTATTGTTTTTGGTGAAGATCGGTTGAGGGAAAGGGGTAGTTTACCTGCAACGGTTTTTTTTTTACTTCCATATTCCTTAAGGAATTGAAGTATGGTGATGGCAAAAAAAATCGTGTTCGAGATTATTGCAGATTCTGATTCTACTACACTCAAAACATGAAAAAAATGTCGTTTTCCGAAAAGTGTCTGTGTGTGTGTCTGTCTGTGTGTGTGTGTGTCTGTGTGTCTGTAGATTTTTTTTCTATGGCAAACGATAACTGCCGCAAATTCAAACAGAATCAAATAATTTTTTGCATACAGCCCTGATTTGTAGAGTACTCACGACCTATTGTTTTTGGTGAAGATCGGTTGAGGGAAAGGGGTAGTTTACCGGCAACGGTTTTTTTTATCAAGGGAATTTTTTTTTTTGGCAAACGATAACAGCCGCAAATTCAAACAGAATCAAATAATGTTTCGCATACAGCCCTGAATTGTAGATTTCTCAAGGCCTATTGTTTTTGGTGAAGATCGGTTAAGGGAAAGGGGTAGTTTACCAGTAACGTTTTATGTTTTAACAAGGGTATTTCCTATGGCAAACGATAACAGCCGCAGATTCAAACAGAATCAAAAGATTATTTGCATACAGCCCTAAATTGTAGAGTTCTCAAGACCTATTGTTTTTGGTGAAGATCGGTTAAGGGAAAGGGGTAGTTTACCTACAACGTTTTTTTAACAAGGGTATTTTATATGGCAAACGATAACAGCCGCAAATTCAAACAAAATCAAATAATTTTTTGCATACGTCAGTGAATTGTAGAGGATTCAAGGCCGTTAGATTTTGGTGTAGATCGGTTAAGGGGAAGGGGTAGTTTACCTGCAACCTTTTACGTTTTAACAAGAGTAAAGTACTTGAAAATTCATTTAAACTTTTTCAAACAATGGTAATTGTTGAAAATAAAATAATTTTGTTGCCAGGCAATAAAATTATAATTTTTTCATTTTAATGTAAATTATGTATATATTAGAAAATATATCGTGCTTGGCAGGCAAGCATATTTCAGATTATAAATCTTAGAATATGGAAGTCATGTATGGTTTCCGAAAAGTGTCTGTGTGTGTGTCTGTCTGTGTGTGTGTGTGTGTCTGTGTGTCTGTAGATTTTTTTTCTATGGCAAACGATAACTGCCGCAAATTCAAACAGAATCAAAAGATTATTTGCATACAGCCCTAAATTGTAGAGTTCTCAAGACCTATTGTTTTTGGTGAAGATCGGTTGAGGGAAAGGGGTAGTTTACCTGCAACGTTTTTTTAACAAGGGTATTTTCTATGGCAAACGATAACAGCCGCAAATTCAAACAGAATCAAATAATGTTTTGCATACAGCCCTGATTTATAGAGTACTCAAGACATATTGTTTTTGGTGAAGATCGGTTACGGGAAAGGAGTAGTTTACCTGTAACGTTTTATGTTTCAACAAGGGTATTTCCTATGGCAAACGATAACAGCCGCAAATTCAAACAGAATCAAAAGATTATTTGCATACAGCCCTAAATTGTAGAGTTCTCAAGACCTATTGTTTTTGGTGAAGATCGGTTGAGGGAAAGGGGTAGTTTACCTGCAACGTTTTTTTTAACAAGGGTATTTTCTATGGCAAACGATAACAGCCGCAAATTCAAACAGAATCAAATAATGTTTTGCATACAGCCCTGATTTGTAGAGTATTCAATACCTATTGTTTTTGGTAAAGATCGGTTAAGGGGAAGGGGTAGTTTACCAGCAACGTTTTTTTATCAAGCGTATTTTCTATGGCAAACGATAACAGCCGCAAATTCAAACAGAATCAAATAATTTTTTGCATACGTCCCTGAATTGTAGAAGTCTCAATGACTATCCATTTTAGTGAAGATCGGTTAAGGGGAAGGGGTAGTTTACTTGCAACCTTTTACGTTTTAACAAGAGTAAAGTACTTGAAAATTTATTTAACCTTTTTGAAACAATGGTAATTGTTAAAAATAAAATAAATTTTTGTTGCCTGGCAATAAAATTATAATTTTCTCATTTTAATGTAATATAATATTTTTCATTTAATACAGCAATAAAATATCGGTATGGAGAACCATACATGAGTTCCATATTCTAAGATTTATATTTAAAATCGTTTTCAGCCAAACAGCCAGGCTGTGTCTTACCTGCCTTTTTGTTGCTGTATTAAATGAAAAATATTATATTACATTAAAATGAAAAAATTATAATTTTATTGCCTGGCAACAAAATTATTTTATTTTTAACAATTACCATTGTTTCAAAAAGTTTAAATAAATTTTCAAGTACTTTACTCTTGTTAAAACGTAAAAAGTTGCAGGTAAACTACCCCTTACCCTTTACCGATCTTCACCAAAATCGAAAGTCATTGAGACCTCTACAATTCAGGGACGTATGCAAAAATTTATTTGATTCTGTTTCAATTTGCGGCTGTTATCGTTTGCCATAGAAAATACGCTTGATAAAAAAACGTTGCATGTAAACTACCCCTTCCCCTTAACCGATCTTCACCAAAAACAATAGGTCTTGAGTACTCTACAAATCAGGGCTGTATGCAAAACATTATTTGATTCTGTTTGAATTTGCGGCTGTTATCGTTTGCCATAGAAAATACCCTTGTTAAAAAAACGTTGCTGGTAAACTACCCCTTTCCCTGAACCGATCTTCACCAAAAACAATAGGTCTTGAGAACTCTACAATTTAGGGCTGTATGCAAATAATCTTTTGATTTTGTTTGAATTTGCGGCTGTTATCGTTTGCCATAGGAAATACCCTTGTTAAAACATAAAACGTTACAGGTAAACTACCCCTTTCCCTTAACCGATCTTCACCAAAAACAATAGGTCTTGAGAAATCAACAATTCAGGGCTGTATGCGAAACATTATTTGATTCTGTTTGAATTTGCGGCTGTTATCGTTTGCCAAAAAAAAATTTCCCTTGATAAAAAAAACCGTTGCGGGTAAACTACCCCTTCCCCTCAACCGATCTTCACCAAAAACAATAGGTCGCGAGTACTCAACAAATCAGGCCTGTATGCAAAAAATTATTTGATTCTGTTTGAATTTGCGGCAGTTGTCGTTTGCCATAGAAAATACGCATGATAAAAAACGTTGCTGGTAAACTACCCCTTCCCCTCAACCGATCTTCACCAAAAACAATAGGTCTTGAGTACTCTACAAATCAGGGCTGTATGCAGAAAATTATTTGATTCTGTTTGAATTTGCGGCTGTTATCGTTTGCCATAGAAAATACCCTTGTTAAAAAAACGTTGTAGGTAAACTACCCCTTTCCCTTAACCGATCTTCACCAAAAAAAAGGTCTTGAGAACTCTACAATTTAGGGCTTTATGCAAATAATCTTTTCATTCTGTTTGAATTTGCGGCTGTTATCGTTTGCCATAGGAAATACCCTTGTTAAAACATAAAACGTTACAGGTAAACTACCCCTTTCCCTTAACCGATCTTCACCAAAAACAATAGGTCTTGAGAACTCTACAATTCAGGGCTGTATGCGAAACATTATTTGATTCTGTTTGAATTTGCGGCTGTTATCGTTTGCCAAACAAACAAAATTACCCTTGCTAAAAAAAAACCGTTGCAGGTAAACTACCCCTTTCCCTCAACCGATCTTCACCAAAAACAATAGGTCGCGAGAACTCTGCAAAACCGGGCTGTATGCAAAAAATTATTTGATTCTGTTTGAATTTGCGGCAGTTATCGTTTGCCATAGAAAAAAAATCTACAGACAGACAGACAGACACACAGACAGACAGACACACAGACAGACACACAGACACTTTTCGGAAAACGACTTTTTTTCATGTTTTGAGTGTAGTAGAATAAGAATCTGCAATAATCTCGAACACGATTTTTTTTGCCATCACCATACTTCCATTCCTTAAGGAATATGGAACTAAAAGGCAGGTAAGACACAGCCTGGCTGTTTGGGTGAAAATGATTTTAAATATAAATCTTAGAATATGGAAGTCATGTATGGTTCTCCATACCGATATTTTATATGATGAACGATAACTGCCGTAAATTCAAACACAATCAACTACGTTTTTACTTCCATATTCCTTAAGGAATGGAAGTATGGTGATGGCAAAAAAAATCGTGTTCGAGATTATTGCAGATTCTGATTCTACTACACTCAAAACATGAAAAAAAGTCGTTTTCCGAAAAGTGTCTGTGTGTCTGTCTGTGTGTCTGTCTGTCTGTCTGTGTGTCTGTCTGTCTATGTGTCTGTCTGTCTGTAGATTTTTTTTCTATGGCAAACGATAACTGCCGCAAATTCAAACAGAATCAAATAATTTTTTGCATACAGCCCGGTTTTGCAGAGTTCTCGCGACCTATTGTTTTTGGTGAAGATCGGTTGAGGGAAAGGGGTAGTTTACCTGCAACGGTTTTTTTTTAGCAAGGGTAATTTTGTTTGTTTGGCAAACGATAACAGCCGCAAATTCAAACAGAATCAAATAATGTTTCGCATACAGCCCTGAATTGTAGAGTTCTCAAGACCTATTGTTTTTGGTGAAGATCGGTTAAGGGAAAGGGGTAGTTTACCTGTAACGTTTTATGTTTTAACAAGGGTATTTCCTATGGCAAACGATAACAGCCGCAAATTCAAACAGAATGAAAAGATTATTTGCATACAGCCCTAAATTGTAGAGTTCTCAATACCTTTTGTTTTTGGTGAAGATCGGTTAAGGGAAAGGGGTAGTTTACCTACAACGTTTTTTTAGCAAGGGTATTTTCTATGGCAAACGATAACAGCCGCAAATTCAAACAGAATCAAATAATTTTCTGCATACAGCCCTGATTTGTAGAGTACTCAAGACCTATTGTTTTTGGTGAAGATCGGTTGAGGGGAAGGGGTAGTTTACCAGCAACGTTTTTTATCATGCGTATTTTCTATGGCAAACGACAACTGCCGCAAATTCAAACAGAATCAAATAATTTTTTGCATACAGCCCTGATTTGTAGAGTACTCGCGACCTATTGTTTTTGGTGAAGATCGGTTGAGGGGAAGGGGTAGTTTACCTGCAACGCTTTTTTTTATCAAGGGAAATTTTTTTTTTTTTGGCAAACGATAACAGCCGCAAATTCAAACAGAATCAAATAATGTTTCGCATACAGCCCTGAATTGTAGATTTCTCAAGACCTATTGTTTTTGGTGAAGATCGGTTGAGGGAAAGGGGTAGTTTACCTGCAACGTTTTTTTAACAAGGGTATTTTCTATGGCAAACGATAACAGCCGCAAATTCAAACAGAATCAAATAATGTTTTGCATACAGCCCTGATTTGTAGAGTACTCAAGACCTATTGTTTTTGGTGAAGATCGGTTAAGGGGAAGGGGTAGTTTACCTGCAACGTTTTTTTATGAAGCGTATTTTCTATGGCAAACGATAACAGCCGCAAATTCAAACAGAATCAAATAATTTTTTGCATACGTCCCTGAATTGTAGAGGTCTCAATGACTTTCGATTTTGGTGAAGATCGGTTAAGGGGAAGGGGTAGTTTACCTGCAACCTTTTACGTTTTAACAAGAGTAAAGTACTTGAAAATTTATTTAAACTTTTTGAAACAATGGTAATTGTTAAAAATAAAATAATTTTGTTGCCAGGCAATAAAATTATAATTTTTTCATTTTAATGTAATATAATATTTTTCATTTAATACAGCAATAAAAAGGCAGGTAAGACACAGCCTGGCTGTTTGGCTGAAAATGATTTTAAATATAAATCTTAGAATATGGAAGTCATGTATGGTTCTCCATACCGATATTGCATACCTTTTTGAATTAAAAAGAACTCAAGGTTTGTTGATTTTGTTGAAGATCGGTTAAGGGATAGGGGTAGTTTACCAGCAACATTTTATGTTTTAAGAATGGTAATTTTTTTTTTTTTTTGACGAATGATAACTGCCGTAAATTCAAACAAAATCAAATAAGTTTTTGCATACTTTCCTGAATTGCAGAGAACTCAAGGCCTACTGATTTTGGTGAAGATCGGTTAAGGGAAAGGGGTAGTTTACCTGCATCATTTTATGTTGCAACAAGAGAAACGTTTCCATGACGAACGATAACTGCCGCACATTCAAGCAGAATCAAATATTTTTTTGCATGCATCCCTGCATTGTAGAGGACTGAAGGTCTATTGATTTTGGTGAAGATCGGTTAAGAGGTAGGGGTACTTTACCTGCAACGTTTTATGTTTTAACAAGAGTAAAGTACTTAATTTTGAAAAATAAAGTATCCTGCTAAGAAGCTCATAATAATCCACTGTAGAAACGTAGATGAAATATCTATAAATGAAGAGGTTAGGTGAACGGGGTGGGGGTAATTTTCTATAAATGAAAATTATAGTTGAAGGGAGAGGGGAGAATTTTTTATATGTGTACTACGTTATCGGCAACAAAGAAGTAGTTCTTTGTTAAAATTCCTTCCCGGGCTGTTTGGCTTTAGTCCAATGTTTTCTGAAAAACCAGACTTTTCGGCAGTGCCATCGACTGCCATCATCAGTGAAAATCGAGTGCGAAAACGTGAGGCGGTATACGATAGTGACCACAGTACTGTGGTTAAGGCTGAAGCAATAAGTTGAAAGAAGTAGTTTCTATGGAAATATTTCATTTCGAATATGATTTTAAATATAAATCTTAGAACATGGAAGTCACGTATGGTTCTCCATACCGATATTTTTATATAGATCTCTGTTAACCTATGAAACTTTGGGACTTACAATAAACGTTGATGCGGATTTGTGAGATTGGGGTGGGCTATTTGACACAGGCACAAGGAAGATCTAGAAGACGACAAATAAAAAAATATATATAAATAAACTACGATAATTGATTAAATTAACTGTTAAAAAAAAGTAATAGTTTATTATTACTGATGGCATGATTATGTCATCCTTGTCATTACGAAGCGAGCTGAACGATCTTTTTTGCAGTTGTAAAGTTTTAGTGAGATTGGACTGTACTAAACAAAATCTTCTATTAGGTCTATATTTAAAGTTATATTCATATAATCACAACAAAAAATTTAATTATAAAGTATTAAATAATAATATAAAAATTAAGTATTCGCCTATTCGTATTAAACTTAAGAATAAACAAATATTTTAGTTGGTTTGTATTTAGTTATAATGTTAAATGGGGGGGGGGGGATTAGCTCGTCATCATGTACGTATTTTGGACAAAAAACTATGTTCACTTGGTTGACGATGACGTAACTGTACGTACATTCCGCGTGCGTCATGTGCCAGTCATTGACCTTGTTACAAATCCGATTTCACCGCTGTCAATACAATTACTTTCGCCAGTCATGTTCTGTACCAGATAAACGGGGCTTTGGTTAATAACTGCCACGCTCAGGTCTACTCATTTCCGATTTTTTTTCAGTTATTCCTGTTGTTTATTTATGATCATCATCATCACATTTCGAGACGACACAAGACACCGACTCAGTACAGCTGTTATTTATCTGCAATATAGTTTATCTACATAGCTTAATTATTACTGAGGCATTTGGTGATCAAGTTTTTATTTTCTGTTTACATTATTTTTTACTGGACTTTATAATCAGTCAACATTATCCTCCATCTACTCACTTCTAAAGCTTGAGTCGACACACGCACGCACTCGCGCACGCTCACACACACATTCTTCCAACTGTAACAATGACTGTTTACTTACTTACTCCGTGGTCTTCTTTAAGCCTTACAGTCTTCCGTTCTTATACCACTGTTTCCATTGTTCATTGTTCTTCCACACCTTGGCCTTTCTCTCCTTCCCACTTTCACTCGTCCCAATCAACTGTTACCTGTGGACCTCGGCACGTACCTCACTCATGCTTACTGTACATAGCGTGGTCTCACAATGACAAACAGTCCTATTCTAAATGATTAGATTCAAGTTCAATCCGTGACAAAGTTTACGGCAATATGGTGGATCCCTTCTCTGTCCTCCATTTCCCTTGAGTCTACTTTATTTGAACGACCAGCCCTTCAATTTCATCCTGAATTGAGGTATGGGCGAAGAACTAGGAATTTGCCTTTCAATAATTAGTAGCAGCACGCGGAATCTGTGCAATTTCAACCCTCTTGCGAAGCTTCAGCCCGACCGATACTGTGTTGATCTCTCCATATTTTGTCAGCGGTGATAACCTAACAATCCGTTGCTTGATTTATTGCATTGTGTCTTGTCACTGTAACAACTAAAAAGCGGTGGCCAAACATTTGTTTTTGTTCGGTAAAAACACGGATAATTTTCCATTAGGTATTTATTTTATGCCTTTCCATAAGACGCGTTCTCAAATTACATGTTTACAAGTCATCACGACTTCCTGCTTACGTAATGTAACCTTGACACAGGCATAGGTGTCAACAAAACGCGCAGTACCTATCCTCACACGCTTAACTAATTACCATTTCAAAACTTGTTTTTTGTAAAGACATCGTCCATTAAAAATGCAGTATTATTTTTTAACATTAGTATTTTTAATCTTAAGATATCGTTTGAATAACGAATAAAAACTGAAAACACACCGCGGAGAATGAAAACTGTTTCCGAAGCCCTCCATAAGAGAAAGAAGAAGGCTCTTTGGGAAATATTTACAAACTTAATGTATAATTATGCATACTCAATTTTATACACCATCACTGCTGCAAATTTGACGGGTCCTTTAGACATCATAGGCAAATAATAAAATGGAATAAAATTAAAGTACGAAGGTAGAATCCAGACGAAATACACCTTCTGTACCGAAAATAAATTAGGCCTACATTCCTCACACGTAATTGATAAAACTGTGAGCCGCGACTTTCATTTCATTACTTTATATATTGTAACAGAAAATCCAATTACATATATTTTATTACGATTCAGACACGTACGTAATAAGAGAGTTTGTTATATGTCACAATTAGGGTTGCGCGTGTTTGTGACGTTAAAGCATTAACATTAGCATAAACAATCAATTATATAGGCTACAGCGAATTTCAAATTTTTACTTATATCCAAATTTAGATATATTAAAGACAATATTGTTCAAATATTCGGTAACTATTAATGTGAGATTGCTTATGTTGTATACCCCCCAACCCACACTTAAAGTAATGTTATAAATATTTATTGATATTACTAAAACTGTTTGTCATATTATTAATTATATTAGAATAATACATAGGTTATGTTACTCACGTATATTTACATTAACCACAGTTGATGTATAACTTATGCATATTGATGGACGCTATTTATAGAATAGGCCTACACTAGACTGGTCGTTGTTTAGGACTTGAAAATGGTGGAAACACTGATAAGCCACGTCCAGAACATGACATTTAGCAGTTTAGCAAATAACCACGAGAAAGTTGGAGGTACAGAGACTGCTAATTCAAATAACAAGATTAACTACACTAGAATGTTCAGAACCATTGTACGATATGTTTATAGGCAACGTAGTTATTCTAGAAAAGCGTAAACATCTCGACTATACTAAAAAGTTGTTGATACACAAATGATGCATGCTTGTGAATGACGTCATTTCCAACTACAGTAGCCCTATATATAAAAGTAATGGAGAAAAGTTTTTGTTCAGATTCAGAATTCAATTAGTGAAGTAGCAGAGTTAGTGCGTGTGTTTGTGGAGTGGATCAGTATTATATTTGGGTGTTATTTCTTGTTTGTATAAATTACGGTTGTGTTAATAATCGATATCACAGTGTGTATGATCGAAATTGTATTTTCTGCGTTATATTTTTACACGTGAACAATTATTTGTGATACCGGTAAGTAAACAATGCATCGACAGTTATACGAGTGTTTCATTTCAATCGCTGATCTAGAAAACGACATTTATAAAAGCGTTTTAATGGCCATGAAATTTTTCTGGATTTTAGACAGAAAAATTCCGTTCACAATCCATTTCGTTTCTAGTTCATGTCTTGGATAGAGAGTCATTTCTGACCAATCAGTGGACGGAAAATCAGACAAGAGACAATGTAGGGCAGTTCACACGGGTACAAACGATAAGTTTTCACGGTTTCCATTTATTGAACGATAAAGTGGATACAAATCGATATCATCTGTGAGCTCCGAAGTGTCAACTGTTACTGCCACGTAATACTGTGGTTTCGCATAGGATTACTATGAAATTAACCTCTTATATTAGTTATTTGGTTTTGGTTAATTATCACGGTACGGTAATTGTAAAGAGTAAATTTTTGCATTTTAACAAGTCATAAGAGCCTTTAGGAAGAAAGGCTATTCCTTCGTCACGCGCTCTCTCCCTCTCCCTAACTCCCTCTCCCTCTCACTCTCTCGGAGGTAATTTCTTTATTACCACAAACTCGGCTTGCTTCACAAACTCCAGTTGAGTAAGCCTCTGTAGCGTTACAGGACTGCCAACGAGGCGGAAGTTCCTTTAGAAACAAGGAGTCTTCTCTATTAAACGTTAGCGCTGGGATCGTATCATGGAAGACCCGTCAGAAACAAGGAGACTTCTCTATTAAACGGTATCGTTGAATCGTGCCGTGGAAGATCCTTTAGAAACAAGGAGACTTCTCTGTTAAACAGTACCTTTGGAATCGTGCTGTGGAAGATTCTTCAGAAACAAGGAGACTTCTCTATTAAACAGTACTGTTGGAATCGTGCCGTGGATGGTCCTTCAGAAACAAGGAGACTTCTCTGTCAAACAGTTCTGTTGGAATATTTTGTCAGAATAACAAGACCCAATGGGACCAAATGCGTTATGTTGTAGTAGCCTTGTAAATTTCCAAGACCTACACAAAACTATGGAGATTTGTTTTGATTTTAAAGTGTACTTAATTATATTTTCATGTCTATAGAAAAGCAATAATAAAATAATAATGAACTTTTATTACGAAATTAATATGTCACGAAAGCAAAAGTAAGTTAAAAATAAATTATCTTGAGGTAGAAACCTTGTAAGAGACAGAAGTAACCACTGTTTCAGAACAACATTTTTATATGGGACTTAGATCAGAATACTCGTAGTAAAAAGACCTAACTGATGACAGTAGTTATTTTTAAAATTAGTAACTAAAATTATGTTTTTTAAGTAAAAAAATTTTATGGCCCATAAAATCGGTCGTAAAATATTTCAGGTTTTTTTTTTGACAAGAATTATTATGTTCTGAAGCCTTCTTGGACAGAAAAGTCAAAATTTTAAGTCTGGGTTTGTTGTACAGCTCAGGGAGCTTACAGTATTAAACTGAATTCAGCAAACATCTACATGACTGAATATGCACATACAATATTTATATGTTGTACATATAAAATATTCAATCAATATTTTCTCACTGGTGATAAAGCTCTGCCTGTTGTCACAGTATATGTTCACCGTCCTCTTTTAATCCGTTTTGGGACGCACTTAAATCTTTTTTGGGATCTATTTCTGCCGTTCTTTGATGTGTCCTTTTAAATGGCGTCTCCAAAAAGTGTGTCGTGTATTTCTTTTCTTCTCACGAGGAACGTGTGGACAACACGCTAGAGACATAGTTAATCTCCTCTCTAGCGGAGCCTAAATATCGTGACTTTTGCATCTCATTTTCGAAATGCTCTCCATTCGTATAAATTTAATAGAGATAAATTCATATTTCGTATCTCTTCGTAAATACATATCTTCGTATGAACGAAGATAAATTCAAAAATATTTTTATTCACTTCTCTGATAATACAAAATGCTCTAATGTGTGCTATTTGTTCACACCTTTTACAGAAACGTTTGGAAAAATCAAAATACAAGCAAAATTTTTGTAAAAAGTAAGCAAAATTTTAAAAACATTGTTTCCATTTATGAAAATATAAGAACAGAAGAAGGAATAGAAAGGATCATCACAATATTACCACGCGTTTGCAGTTTCTTGTATTTCCTGAAAAATCGATTTTTTAATTTTAATTTTTACATTTTCAAAATATCGTATTGTCGATAGAGAGATAAGCATTTTTGGAAAACTTTCAGAAACCTGTCCTCCAGCACAGATGTAATTCAATGAATTTCTAAGACAAATAATTCAGTTTTGTGGAACACAATTTTTATTATATACAGTAAACAATTACATTGGTATTTTTGGATTATAGTTTTTCCTCTAATTTCCAAGGGTTTCGTGTTTTGCGTAGAGAATAGGCGATGCGGTGCAAGGTCACTCGTCAGGAAGCGTGTCACTTTCACTTGTGGCTCCAGTGTGTTCCAAGAAGCCACGCTATGACGTCCACGCTTCTCGTTGCGGTGAGTCTGATACACACTTTATAATTTCATCTTTTTTTACAGCCTGTAAAACCGTCTATCAGCAGTTACCGTATCTATTATTTCTTATTCCGAAACTTACTAAACCGAGACGAATTAATTTCTTTTAGTAGACTTTTCACGTATTTCGTTGTTCTTACACCAAGTTCATTTCTTTCTAACAAAAAAATACTAAATAAAATAGGCACGTGAATTTCTGTCGGGTAAACCATTAGTACGGTCAAATGAAACTGTAAACTGTAGGTTGTATTGTAAGTAATAATTGTGTGATCTGGAATTGCGTATTCGTTAGATAGACCAGTCGTCATGTGTGTAAAAGTGATGATGTTTGTTGACAATCGAAACGTGGACTCCAGTTAACGTCCGAGCCCACACGAAATTAAAAGAAATAATAATAAATTAAACACGTAACAGAGTTAATCAGCAATGGGTCGGTCAACTTCGCGTTACGCCTACAAATATTGTTTATTATTCATTTTACTTTTTCTTTTGACCTTAATTATTCGTAAGTCTTTAATTTTTAACTCTGTATCACAACACTTTTTGTTGTTGTGTAGGTGTAAAACAAAAACTGGTACTGTTGAAATAATGAAAACACTGATTATGGGCGCCAATCAATTTTTTATTGCTGATCTGTATTTTATTTAATATGTGAATAATTACAATAATTATTGATAGTTAATACTAAATGAGTAACAGTTTCTAACAAAATATAGATTTGAATGTTGGCGATACTTCATCTTTTAAATAACATTTAGAAAATATATGTTTACAGTCACTTTGTTAAATAATTTTAATATTTTTATATGTAATTATAATGAAGAATTTAATGTATTAAATGAGAAATAATTCACTCTTATAATTGTAAAATGTTGGTGCTTGACCGTACTTGAGACTTCTCATTCCGACCCAAACATAGTACTGTATACGAACGATATAATATTACGAATTATGCTTGGTGTTTGGTGAGAGCTGAGGTTCTCAATCGTGGGATCTTTCAAATGGGGCAGTGACTTTCAGGCAAATTTAATGATTAATAATTAAACAAATTATAATGACCTTAATATTTCCTGCTCCCCGTTGGTCTTGATGCATCGTATTCATACTACACTCTAGATATTGACACAAGATTTACCTCGTTCAGTCAACGCAACTATACTTTTAAGTGGAAACTGAATAAAAGTTGATTTCGCTGTAAGCTGTGACTCCAGCTGTAAACTTCTAAGTTGGCTTTATAAATGTGATTCACTAAAAAAATATCGAAAGATGACGTCCTCAAGGTATCAAACTTGACTGCATAAGCGTATGAAGTATGACGGTATAAAACTGACTGTCTTAAAGAATGACTGTATAAAGGGATAACAGCGACTGTATAGGCTAAGGCCGAAATTTCTTTATCCTCTCCATTAAATACTGAGAACGTTGTTTACATCCGCCAATCAGAATATTCCTGTTTCTACTAATTCTTCTCTGTCTTGTATGTAACGTCTTCTCTGATTGGTCATAATTTCTTCCTTGTTTACAGAATTCTCGGTATCCACGTCCAGGCCTCGAAACGATCTGCATGTCCTTAAATAACTCTTAACACTATTGTTACGATTGCCTAGTACTTTACCACCTGCCAGCAAAAAATTATCTAAGGAAACTTACGCGTTTCTGAGAGAGCAATCCTAATTTATAAGCTGTCAAACACAGTATTGTTTAACAAATTTTTTTAACAAAAACTGTCCACTAACATATATTTCTATGTATATTAATATATATAAACTTTCACGTATGAACTTACTATTCGTTGTCCCTTCCCCAAACGTTTCAAGGTGATGTGCCTCTTCCTCAGTGGGAGTAAATACTGGATGTCGTTTTACAGATAGCCGTTATGGACTATAGGTGTGTGTGGTGTGGGTTGATGGTGGGAAGGGAATGGCGCTGAGGTTCAAATCGTGTGTTTGGATCAGTGTATCGAATAGTGTATGCGATTTATAATGTAAGTGTTCATTTAATATGTTGTTTGGTTGTAGCGTGTGATATCTGTATATTTCAAATTGTTCAGATGTGTTTAATTTTCTACTTTTAGGTAAGTAGTGTAATATTTCCATGTTGTGTTCTATGTTTGTGTAACTGTGGTTTTCGTTATGTAAATGTGTGGCAAATGTGGAATGTATGTAGTTTGTGGTGAGGGCTTTTAAATGTTCTGAAAATCTGGAGAAAAAAGATCTTCCTGTCTGGCCGATGTAGAATTGGTGACAATCATTACAATTTAATTTATAAACCCCTGTTTTGCTGTATGTGTCTGTGTCTTTGTTAGTATTATTTATGTGTTTCCTAATGGTGTTGTTGGTTCTGTAGGCTACTTTATAATTGTGTTTCCTAAACGTGTTTGCAATTTTGTGTGTATTGGAATTGTAGTATGTAAGTGTTATTTATTTGCTGGGTTGTGTGCTGTTGGTTTGCTGTGTTTTACTTTTTGTGTTTAGGATTCGTTTGTGTAGTTTATTTATTAATTAAACCAAGATGAATTAAACACAATCAAACATATAGCAGTCAAAAATGGATACAACCCCGAATTAATTAGTGTATATTGACAATATGATTTGTACAACCTTAATAACGTTGTAGGCAAACGTATGTATTTAGCTGCAATTTTGAAACCTAAGACGTTCAGATCGTATAACACTGTTGGCGAGAATGAGAATATTATGATTATTAAGGTTAAAGTCAAGTTTGTTTTGAGATTATGTAGACTGAAGACAAACATAATTTTAACAAGGTTATACCAAGATGATGTGGCCTCTAAATTTTGAAAATGGTAGAGAAAACCCATGGGTATCCACGGGGGGGGGGGGGGTTCATGGTGCAAGTCGCAAACTTAATTTTAATAAGGCTATACCAAAAAGATGTGCCGTCGACATTTTGAAAATTTTAGAGAAAACCCAAGTCCAAAGTCGCACCATAAGAATGTTTGAAGGGTATTATAGAGTTTTGGGAGGGGGGACTGTTTGACGCAACAAAAGTTTAAAACGATTAAACACGTGTTTAACAAAAGAACTTGAAATTGTGTTTATGTAACTTTAAGCTTAATTCAAATTTACATTTCCGCGAACGGAAGAAACTTGAACACTCTGTAACTGCCTTTCCAGAACTCAGTGTTACTTATTCTTTTGTGTGAAAGTGTTCAAAATGAGGAAATCTATGTCGGAGAGATCGTTTAAATCAGCCCAGTTGTATTCGTTTTCAGAAACGCATTCAGGTTTCCATAATCATATGTAAAAATAAAAATAAATGTATATTTTAATTTCATTTTCTTTATTACGTTTAAGCCTAATTAAAAGTTTTATAAAATAATTCTAAAAATCAAAGTGTTTTTCTAATAAAATGTTGAAGATGAAAAAGAAAAAAGAAAATTTACATTCAAAGGTGAAACAATGTGGTCAAGATTGAATTGGTTTATTCGGCTCTGACTAAATTCTACCAAGATATTAATTATAGTGTACCGATTTTGATCAAAAATTTGACGTTGTTTTTCAATGAATAAAAATAAATATTTTTTAAGTTTTTTCATGTTTATAACAATTATTACGAATAACATTTGAGGTATAAGCTAAAGGCAAAACGGGGAGGGGGGTACTAGGGGGAGGGCACTACAGTGAAGTCTGACATTTGCAGGATGGCTTGGTGAAGAACGATTGAGGCAGTGTTGCGAGGTCAATATAACCTCTTTTCTCCATATAGCTACCCAAAATTTACCAACGTAACCATAAAAATCCCACTGCCACAAATATGTGTGCTTCATGCAGAGTATCAAATTTTAAAGAGCCTGAGTTCATTCTAGATGTTTGTATAATCAATATTACAAGAATAGTGTACATATTAAAGAAACTTTTTTAAATATGATAAAAGAATGTAAATATCTCTCACCTGCTGATATTGACCTAAATACTTTTGAAATTCTTTCCATGCATTTACATATTACACAACTTTACAACTATTTAACTCTCAAAAAACGTACACATTAGTTTATACACATACAGTTGCTATGTTTCGCCAGCATTGCATCATTTATAGTAAAACAAAACGGGATTAATTTAATGCTTAGAACGTCAATTCTATGTAACATGCCAGTAAACAATGTATTTCTGATTTTGTTCTTATCAACAATACAGACGCTAAAAATCCTCTTCATACAACTACTACTATGTGTTAAAGTAAATATATATGCCACAAAAATATTCAAAGTTGGAAAAGCTTCAATATCAGTCATTTTCTTTGTACTTTTAACTTCTTTCCAAAATCTTAATAAACTTTCATCAGCACCCATGTTAATATTTCTATTCCTCAGGACTATCCATTCCCTTCTATGTTTACAATGTCTATTTCATTGTTTAATGCTTATTTTGTCAATTTCTATTGGTAGTTGTGATAAAATTAATAGTACTAAACACAAGTATTAACTGTTTTAACCATAGGTGGTTAAGACTACTTCTTATAATTAATTTGTTGGTGTTATGGGAACTATATCAAGCAACAGTGTTTGTATAATACCCATAGAATCGATCTTTAATAAATTAAAACAAGACACATTTATCTGTCTATCCAACAATTTATTATATTTGAAATTACGGTCATTAACACCAGCTTTCTATGCTACAATGGGAATAATACAATAGTTTATTATCTCTTCATACAGTTAATTATTTACTTC
Organism: Magicicada septendecula; assembly: GCA_034769895.1. Classification (NCBI taxonomy): domain Eukaryota; kingdom Metazoa; phylum Arthropoda; class Insecta; order Hemiptera; family Cicadidae; genus Magicicada; species Magicicada septendecula. The sequence goes on from CM068376.1 coordinate 352,585,141, forward strand.
TTGACATATTCTTGTCATTAATTAATTAAACATGATTTCAACCAATTCCATAATTTACAAGCTAAATATATATATATATATATATATATATATATATATTTTCAATCACTTTCTGCTACAGTCCGTTTCTTGATGTATATAATACATTTAATATTTATAATTAAATTTACCTCAAGATGTTATTTTTCTATTTGGTACATGTTTCGAGAGTTCCTGTTCTCTCATCTTCAGCCTTCGCGATCTTGTTTCTGGTGAAGTATTTGTGTGTTGGCTGCTGGATGCAATTAAGGTTGTTTGTTGGTCTTTGGTATTTTAAAGTTGTATTATTGTGTGTGATTGTGGTATATGTTTTTGTATTTTGTGTATTTTCGATGTTGAGAGCTTTGAATATTGTGTCATGTTTTGTATTGGTTTGTATTTGTTCTGGTATTAGTTTGTTTTGTGTTTTATGTTTGTATATTTGTAAATTTTCCCAAATGTTCATTATGGTGACTTTGTGTGGTATATGTTTTATCAGTGATACATTGGTTACGTCTCGGAATTCGTGTCCTGTGTTTATTGCATGTGTGGCTAAATTGGATTTATATATTTCTGGTTTTTTGTATACGTTTAGTGTTCAAAATAACGTTTTTTCAGCTGTTTTTTTGTTTGTCCTATGTAACATTTATTGCAATCTTGGCATTCAATTTTGTATATACCGTTAGTTGTTGTATTATCTTTGTTGTGTGAGCTATTTAGAATTTGTAATTTATTTTTATTAGTTTTGTATGCTATTTTTATATCTGTGTTTTTAAATAGTTTTGTTAGTTTTGTTATTTTATTATTTATGTATGTGAATGTGGCCCATTTGTTGTTGTTATTATTTATGTGTTGTTCATTTTGATTAATTCTTAATTGTTCAGTTTTTATTTTATATTTGATTTTATTTTCTATTTTGTTCACAGTATTTTTATTTTATCCATTTTCATAACCAATTTGGTATATTATATTTCTTTCTTTGTCAGTTTCTTGTTTGTTTAGGGGAATTTTGTACATTCTGTTAAATAGCGAATAGAATGCTGCCATTTTATGTTGTGGTGGATGGTCAGAATGGTTAGGTATAATGATGTTAGTGGAAGTTGGTTTTCTATATATTGCATATTGTATGTGGTGGTTGTATCTTGTGATGGTTATGTCTAAATAGTTAATTTTGTTATGTTTTTCTTTTTCTTCTGTGAATTGTATTTTAGGATGTATGTTATTGATTTGTTTCAGTATGTTCTCTGCATTTGTGTTTTTGTTATTTGATACATATAGCCCATCGTCTACATATCTTATCCATATGCCATTTGGGTCATGTGATTTTATAATATTTTGTATTTTTGTGTCTATGTGTTGTAGGAATATTTCTGCTATTATGCTTGATAATGGTGATCCCATTGCTAAACCTTCTTGCTGTTGATAAATTTTGCTATTAAATTCAAAGTAATTTTGTTTTAGTATTAGTTGGTGGCTATTTTTTATTTCGGTTATATATTGTTTGTTTTCATTTTGTTCTTTAAGTTTGTTTATTATTATGTCTATTGTTTCTTCTACTGGGATGTTGGTATACATGTTTGTGATGTCATATGATGTGAAAAATGTATTTCATTTATATTTATTATTTTTAGTTTGTCTATTAATTCGTATGTATTTTTTATGTTATGATGGTTATTTGTTAGATGGTTACTTTTTAGTTTTTGTGCTATTATTTTTGCTATTTTGTATGTAGGAGCTTTTTTGAAGTTGATTAATGGACGTATTGGGTTGTTTAATTTGTGTATTTTTATTAGGCTATTCATTGTAGGTGGTTCTGGATTATTATTTATATATATGTCTGTGTTTTTCATGTTGAAAATGTTTTTAGTTGTTTTTATTAGTTTTATTGTTTGTTTAAGATAGTTTTCTGTTGGGTTTTTGTTTAGTTGTATGCAATTATTATTGTTGATGAAGTCTTCGGTTTTTTTAATGTAGTCTGCTTTATCAATGATTACTGTTGCTTGACTTTTGTCTGCTTTAGTTATTATTAAATTATTGTTCTTTACTTTATTTTTAATTTCTTTGATTGTTTTATTGTCTTTCTTTTGTTTATCTTTGTTTTTCATTTCGCTAGTGATTATTTTTTTAATTATATGTGTTGCTTCTGTTCTTTTTTCTTCTTGTATATTGTCTTTTATTAGGTTAATGGCAAATTCTGTTTCTACTATTAAATTTTCCAGATTTTTGTTTGCATTTTGAGTTATTTTAGTTTTTGACATATTGTTTAAATATTCTGTTTCTTTTTTGTTAAATTCTGTATTGCTAAGGTTAATGGTTCGAGGGTAAAATGTGTGTTTAGTTTTGTTTGTTTGTTCTTGATTTTTGTTTTGTTGTTTTAATGTGTTGAGATTTTTGTTGATTGTAATAGTCTTTTGGTTTTTTCAAATCTTATTTTATTTTCTATGTTATTGTATTTATTATTCCAATTGATTGGATGTAATAAACTTGTTAGCTCTAAGTGTAGTTTGTATATGTCTAATGTTATGCCATTTTTCTTACTGTATAATTAATTAATTTCGTTTTGTATCCATAACCTTTGTGCTTGTATTATTGTTTTTTGTGCAGTCATATTTTTGTTGTTTGTGTTTATGTTGATGTATTTAGGTGTTAATTTATGTTTTTGGCATTGTCTATTGAAGTATATATTCATGTTTGTGTTCATTAGTTGTTTTTTCGTGTTTGAAATTTGTTTAATAATTTGGTAATGTGGTTATATGGAGTTGTGGTTATGTTGTTTGTGTACATGTTAATGTATATTTATGTGAGAGATAATTTGTTTTATATTTTTTCCGTTATTTGGTTGTTGATTTCACTTAATATTGGTGTTCACTTCACTATTTTTTCACAATACACTTTTGTTTGATAACCTCACTTTTCGTTTTTTTCCCTTTCACTGTAGGCTTATTTACCTTGTATGGTTTTATTATTCAATCACTTTCTGCTACATATATATATATATATATATATATATATATATATCTCAGGGTTCCTTTGTATTTCTGTATACGAGCATGAAATAATACTTACTTACATCTAGTTAAATTATTAGATTACAGATTATCTTTATTCTTATGCCAATCATTTCTTCAAATGGATTCATTTAAAATATGAATGAATATAATTAATTGAATTTATGTTAAAAATTTTACTTATTTTACATTTATGTTCTAATTATATGAATTTCAGTTCTAATGTGTAATTCCTCATGTGAGTTCTTTTAGAAGGACAGACATATGTATCTTAAAATAGTATTTATACATGATAATTTAACTGTGGGTACGCATAATCCAATCTACGGTGCGCAGATGTACTGTGTTCTCATCTAGACGTTTCCTTATAATTGCTTTTGCTGCTGTTGCTGACTTTAATTTTTTTTTCCAGTCAAGAAATACCAAATGTTTGAGGGTTTGGACGTAATCACTGTTAAAAAGGTAATTGGCTATAAATTTGGTGAGCACATTCAACATAAAAGTTTAAGCAATTTACTCTAAAATTTTTATGCGGCAAGAACTCCGACAAATCCCTTCACAGCCGGCCTACGACCAGGTGATTGGAAATGGTGCGCTTACATTTGACACTTATACTCGAGTTACGTCATGCTGTGTGTTCCGTTATCCTTGCATATCTAAACAAACGGAAACGTTCATTGCTGTTGTTCAGTTAAGTGTAAAAAATAATTTTTTACTTTGAGTTCGTAAAATAGTTGGTTGTTCATGAAAGAATTTTGTGTACGCTTTCTATATCTTGATACAGCGGTGAATTATGTGACTCGATGAGCCATGTAGTTTGCCCTATCAGTTTATTACTTTTGTACTTTCTTCTATCTTCTTTTGTGTTACCCACTGTTTGTTTTCATTTTCCCGACACTATCCAGCAAATTATTCTTTGTGCTCAACTCGCTTCCCTTCACTACGGTCATTGTATCAAATTTCTTTTTAAGGATTCCGTCATTTCATGATTGCTACTTTGCATTTTTTCTAAATTCTACCCAGTTTCCCGTAGATGTCGTCCTGATGCGCTTGATTCTTGTCTGCATGTCCGTTACAAGCGGGTTGTGACCTTGGGTGATGTCAGCATTTGTTAAAGTCGTCGCATGTTTCACACTGCCCTGGAATCGTTTTTTGACGGCGACGTAATCATCTGATAGCTCCAATACATTTCCAAGTGTATAACTTGGGGTTTTCTTGTCATATCAGGTGTTAATTCCTTCAAAATCATGTTGCTTACAGAAGTTGACAATTGTAATACCTCTGCCGTTCGTTTCTTCTCCCTAATACATATATTCCTACAATTTGCTTCCTTCTCCGACCGGCAGTGGCGTATCTAGAATTTGGCTTGGAGGGGGGTCCGGGGTCGGGTCAGTTTTGTACAACATTAAAAAAAACAAGTCAAGACTAATTAACATTACTATCTTTAAACTGGCTGAAAAACGCGTGAAATCATCCTGAAACCAGTCCCATTAAAGTAAATGGAAATAATTCAATAAAAATACGCGTTATTGAAACATTGTCAAAATATCGGTATGGAGAACCATACATGACTTCCATGTTCTAAGATTTATATTTAAAATTATTTACGAAATGAAATGTTTCCATAGAAACATTATTGCTTCAGCCTTAACCACAGTACTGTGGTCACTAACGTATACCACCACACGTTACCTCACTCGATTTTCACTGATGATGGCAGTCGACGGCACTGCCGAAACGTCTGGTTTTTCAGAAAACATTGGACTACGGCCAAATAGCCATGGAAGGAATTTTAACAACAAACTACTACTTTGTTGCCTGTAACGTAGTACAAATATAAAAATTATCCCCTCCCCCTTCAACTATAATTTTCATTTATAGAAAATTACCCCCACACCGTTCAACTAGCCTCTTCATTTATAGATATTTCATCTACGTTTCTACAGTGGATTATTATGAGCTTCTTATCAGGATACATTATTTATAAAAATTAAGTACTTTACTCTTGTTAAATCATAAAATGTTTCAGGTAAACTACCCCTTTCTCTTAACCGATCTTCTCCAAAATAAATAGACCTTCAGTCCTCTACAATTCAGGAATGCATGCAAAAAGTATTTGATTCTGTTTGAATTTGCGGCTGTTATCGTTCGTCATAGAAACAATTACTCTTGTTAAAACATAAAATGTGGCCGGTAAACTACCCCTTTCCCTTAACCGATCTTTACCAAAATTAACAAGCCTTCAGTCTTTTACAATTGATGAACGTATGCAAAAAGATATTTGATTTTGTTTGAATGTGCGGCAGTTATCGTTCGTCATAGAAAAAATCCCACATGTCAAAACATAAAACGATGCTGGTAAACTACCCCTTACACTTAACCGATATTCACCAAAAACAAAAGGTCTTGAGCATTCTACAATTTAGCACTGTATGCAAAACATTGTTTGATTCTGTTTGAATTTGCGGCTGTTATCGTTTGCCATAGAAAAATATCGGTATGGAGAACTTATACATGACTTCCATGTTCTAAGATTTATATTTCTTATTTTCGAAATGAAATATTTCCATAGAAACTACTTCTTTCTTCTTACTGCTTCAGCCTTAACCACAGTACTGTGGTCACTAACGTATACCACCTAACGTTATCACACTGGATTTTCAGATGGATGATGGAAGTCGATGTCAGTGCCGAAACGTCTGGTTTTGCAGAAAACTTTGGTCTACGGCTAACAGGACGGGAAGGAATTTTAACAACAAACTACTTCTTTGTTGCCGATAACGTAGTACATATATAAACAATTATCCCCTCCCTCTTCAACTATAATTTTCATTTATAGAAAATTACCCCCACCCCGTTCAACTAGCCTCTTCATTTATAGATATTTCATCTACGTTTCTACAGTGGATTATTAAGTTCTTCTTATCAGGATACTTATTTATCAAAATTAAGTACTTTACTCTTGTTACAACAAAATATGTTTCAGGTAAACTGCCCTTTCCCAGTACCGATCTTCACCAAAATCAATAGGCCTTGAGACGTCTACAACTCAGGCACATATGTAAAAAATTATTTGATTCTGTTTGAATTTACGGCAATTATCGTTCGTCATGGAAAAATGTCTCTTGTTACAACATAAAATGTTGCAAGTAAACTACCCCTTTCCCTTAACCGATCTTCACCAAAATCAACAGGCCTTGAGAAATCTACAATATAGGGATGTATGCAAAACCTTATTTGATTATGTTTGAATTTACGGCAGTTATCGTTCGTCATAGAAAAAATTAACCTTGTTATCACATAAAACGTTGCAGGTAAACTACCCCTTTCTCTTAACTGATCTTCACTAAAATCAACAGGTCTTGAGTCATCTACAATTCAGGGACGCATGCAAAACATTATTTGATTCTGTTTGAATGTGCGGGAGTTATCGTTCGTCATAGAAACAATTACTCTTGTTAAAACCTTAAAGGTGGCTGGTAAACTACCCTTGTATCTTAACCGATCTTCACCAAAATCAACAGACCTTGAGTACTCAATAATTCAGGAAGGTGTGCAAGAAAGTATTTTATTCTCTTTGAATTTACGGCAGTTATCGTTCGTCATAGAAAATATTAACCTTGTTAAATCATAAAACGTTGCTTGTAAACTACCCCTTTCCCTTTACCGATTTCTACCAAAAACAACAGATCTTGAGGACTCTAAAATTCAGGGCTGTATTCGAAACAATATTTGATTCTGTTTGAAGTTGCGGCTGTTATCGTTTGCGATAGAAAAAATTACCCTTGTTAAAACATAAAATATGGAAGGTAAACTACCCCTTTTACTTAACCGATCTTCACCAAAAACAAAATTTCTTGAGAACACTACAATTCAGGGCTGTAGCGAAACATTATTTGATTCTGTTTGAATTTGCGGCTGTTATCGTTTGCCATAGAAAACAAATTACCATTGATAAAAAAAACGTTGCAGGTAGTCTACCCCTTACACTTAACCGATCTTCGCCAAAAACAAAAGGTCTTGAGTATTCTACAATTTAGTACTGTATGCAAAACATTGTTTGATTCTGTTTGAATTTGCGGCTGTTATCGTTTGCCATAGAAAAATATCGGTATGGAGAATCATACATGACTTCCATGTTCTAAGATTTATATTTCAGATCATTTTCGAAACGAAATATTTCCATAGAAACTACTTCTTTCTTCTTACTGCTTCAGCCTTAACCACAGTACTGTGGTCACTAACGTATACCACCTAACGTTATCACACTGGATTTTCACTGATGATGGAAGTCGATGTCAGTACCGAAACGTCTGGTTTTGCAGAAAACTTTGGTCTACGGCTAACAGGACGGGAAGGAATTTTAACAACAAACTACTTCTTTGTTGCCGATAACGTAGTACATATATAAACAATTATCCCCTCCCACTTCAACTATAATTTTCATTTACAGAAAAGTACCCCCACCCCGGTCAACTAGCCTCTTCATTTATAGATATTTCATCTACGTTTCTACAGTGGATTATTAAGATCTTCTTATCAGGTTACTTTATTTATCAAAATTAAGTACTTTACTCTTGTTACAACAAAAAATGTTTCAGGTAAACTACCCTTTCCCCCTAACCGATCTTTACCAAAATCAACAGGCCTTGAGTCCTCTATAACTGAGGCACATATGTAAAAAATTATTTGATTCGGTTTCAATTTACGGCAGTTATCGTTCGTCATGAAAACTTTCTCTTGTTACACCATAAAATGTTGCAGGTAAAGTACCTCTTTCCCTTAACCGATCTTCACCAAAATCAAGAAGCCTTGACCTCTCAACAATGTAGGGAAGTATGCAAAACATTATTTGATTATGTTTGAATTTACGGGAGTTATCGTTCGTCATAGAAAAAATTACCCTTGTTATCACATAAAACATTGCAGGTAAACTACACCTTTCTCTTAACTGATCTTCACCAAAATCAACAGGTCTTGAGTCCTCTACAATACAGCGATACATGCAAAATATTATTTGATTCTGTTTGAATGTGCGGCAGTTATCGTTCGTCATAGAAACAATTACTCTTGTTAAAACATTAAAAGTGGCTGGTAAACGACCCCTTTCCCTAAACCGATCTTCACCAAAATCAGTAGGCCTTGAGGCCTCTACAACTCAGGCACATATTGTGACGATTTCATTAATAAAAATATATTAATTAATTAAATTGTTAATGTATAAGCTGAGAAATTTTAAATTTTTAATAAAATCTCACATTTTAAACTAAATCTTATTGCTATCATTAAATAATAATAATATTTAATAAAAAGCCTAATAATAAAATAAAAGGGAATACAATTGTACAAAAAGGGTAAAGCTTGTTAATTAATCCTGCATATACAGGCACTGACCAGAATTAACTTGTTTTCCGACCCCTAAACAAACTAAATATTATTGTAAATTTGTTATTATTTAAATAATTAAATAAGACCACTGTAATGTACTTTGATAACGTCTGTAACTAAGAATATCTCTATTTAATTATTTAATCAAACTTTAGTCCTTTAATTAAATTAGAAACATGGAACTACTTTTATGTTGACTAGTAATTGTCGCGAGATTACTACTCTCCCCCTTACTATTTTTGCCCACTTGCAATGGAGCGCTCACGCCGTAAGCTGCGTACAGCGTTGTTTCGCGACGCGTGTATAATTATGTGAATGGTTGGTTCAATGAATATTTAAATAACTAAATTTGTGCGGCGATGACATCTTTCTCTCAATGAATAAATAACAAACTATGTAATTCATACATTACTACAAACATGAAGGTGATATTCAACTAATAAATAATCATGTGAAGTGTATAACTGTGAAACAAACTTTCTATTTATTTATTATAACTACAAGAATTACAACAGTCGTCTAAGATGAGAGTATCCTACAAGAATTACTACAGTCGCCTAAGATGAGAGTACTTCACCCCGAATGATATAACAGACTTCAGGAACTTCACCGTCACCGGATACTAAGGCAACGACAGACCTTCAGGAAACACACCAAGGACCGAAGAACCAATTCTGCAGCAAATACTGAAAACCAGGTGACATGGAGGCTTGTCTTCCATGGTTATGAGTTACTAAAATTATTACCCACAAAAGACAATTTAACTCACCACTTTTAAGACTTTAAAAGACAGACATTATATGTAACATGTAGTCTGTAATCTAATAACACTGGTTATAGCAAAAGAGTAAATGTTTAAACTAAAAGTTTTCTTGTTTTGAAAGATTAATAAAGTCCATTCTTCAAATGGCTCAATTTTCAATATTGTATATGGCAAGGTGACCATTATTAACTTAATATATATTCAATCCCGGATCCGTGGAATAAATTAAATAGATGTACATCATATTTTGAGGGCCCTTATGAAAGAGTAATATATATAATTATACTGTAAACTATATATGTTGAGAACTTCAAATAGAGAACTTTATCTCATAATGTAATAAAGAGATGTCATCTGAGTACCGAGTAAACTGAGTGCATAAATCAACAGTCTCCCCTTCCCAATATCCTGATATAAGAATTGTTTTATTTGTTGTGATTAATTTTCAGCTCGTCACAACGAAAGGCAGCCTGTATTTATTGGCATAACCAATAAATGCGGGTTCCCTACGTTATAACACAAGCCAAGATGTTATAATATGTAAAAAAATTATTAGAATCTGTTTGAATTTACGGCAGTTATAGTTCTTCATGGAAAACGTTATCATGTTACAACATAAAATGTTGCAGGTAAACTACCCCTTTCCCTTAACCGATCTTCACCAAAATCAAAAGACCTTGAGAACCTACAACTTCAGGAACGTATGCAAAAATTATTTGATTCTCTGTGAATATGCGGCAGTCATCATTCGTCATAAAAATAAAATTACTCTTTTAAAACATAAAACGTTGCAAGTAAACTACCGTTTCCTCTTAACAGATCTTCACCAAAATGAACAGACCTTGAACACTCCATAATGTAGGCAGGTATGCAAAAAACTATTTGATTCTGTTTGAATTTACGGCAGTTATCATTCGTCATAAAAAAATTACCTTGTTAAAACATAAAATGTTCCTGGTAAACTACCCCTTTCCGTTAACCGATCTTCACCAAAATCAAAAAGCATTGAGTTCTCTACAGCTTAGGAAGGTATGCGAAACATTATTTGATTCTGATTGAATTTACGGCAGTCATCAGTCGTCATAAAAAAATTACCCATGTTAAAACATAAAACGTTGCAGGTAAACTACCCCTTTCCCTAAAACCGCTCTTCAACCAAAAAAAGTCTTGAGAACTCTACAATTCAGGTCTGTGTGCAAAACATTATTTGATTCTGTTTGAATTTGCGGCTGTTATCGTTTGCCATAGAAAATACCCTTGTTAAAACAAAAAACGTTGCTGGGAAACTACCCCTTACACTTAACCGATATTCACCAAAAACAAAAGGTCTTGAGTATTCTACAATTTAGTACTGTATGCAAAACATTGTTTGATTCTGTTTGAATTTGCGGCTGTTATCGTTTGCCATAGAAAAATGTCGGTATGGAGAACTTATACATGACTTTCATGTTCTAAGATTTATATTTCTTATCATTTTCGAAATGAAATATTTCCATAGAAACTACTTCTTTCTTCTTATTGCTTCAGCCTTAACCATAGTACTGTGGTCACTAACGTATACCACCTAACGTTATCACACTGGATTCAGAGGCGGCTCACTCATAAGGGCACATGGTCACGTGCCCCTCCAGAAAATCACGAAATAAATAAATATTGTAGAAACGTCCTCGTTTCGAATGATAGCAATAGTTTGTAACAGTGAGAAGACTGGAGAAATGTGGCAACGCGAAAACAAATGTGGCAACATAGCGACGGTCACAGAGACGTTGTGACCCAATATTACTACTCCCTTCCTCTTCATAACTCTCTTGTGGTGGGAGAGCGTAATGCTAAATTCCCATAGCGTTCGGTCACACTAGACTCTGTGACCAGAAATTAACAGTCTTCAAGTAGTAAACTCTGAATCCTGTAGGTGCGCCACATTACTGCAACTAACGGATATGAATCGGAGCTATTTAGTAGACTATTACATTTTACTGCCATCTGAGCTGTGCTATAGGCTAATACTAATAATTACTGTTACTTTCTTAGTATATATTGTTACGAAATAATGTTATTATAATGTTTCTATCGTGAATATGATTAAAATAATTTTTGCGATTTTATATAATTAAAAATTATATTCTCATTGAAGGAAATATTAAAATAGAATGTGTACCTAGAGCGGTTATGTTATGTGCTACACGATAATTGTGGTGGCAGTGCTTATAGTAATTGTATAGATTGTAGTGTTACAAGTGGTTTTCAGTAATCAGTGTTACGCACGCGTGTAAATAACGGTGTTGAAAATATTCAAGTGTCGGTATTTTGGGTGCTTGTGTAAATCTCTGAGACAAAATGAATGATGTCAAGTATTTACAGAGTAAAACTTTGTGCTATGAAGATAGGTTAATAGCAAAACAATTGGGTCCACCAAGACCGCAGTTGTCTATCAACCAAGTGTTTAAGGACAAAAACAGAACCTATAATAGAACGTTCAATACCGCAGTGTACGAAAAATGGGAATGGATATGGGGATGCCCCACAATCAATGCTTTATTTTGCTTTGCTTGTCTTCTGTTTGGCGGTGAAGACACGTGGACTAAGTCGGGCGTTAAAGATCTGAAACATTTACCAGAAAAGAGTAAGAAGCATTCGCTGTCTAAATGTCATTTAGACAATGAAATGAGTTTAGCCGTGCTAGGTATTGTAAATATTAGGTTGCAACTCGATGATGGTTACAGAATTTCTGTTCGTAAACATAACGAACTTGTAGACAAGAACAGATACATCTTGTCTCGAATAATTGATGCGATTAAATTTTGTGGGGAATTTGAATTAGCTTTATGTGGCCTCGATGAAACGGAAGAAGCAGACAACAACCCAGGGATTTTTAAAGGACTAATCAATTACACTGCAGCACTTGACAGTGTTTTGAAAGATCATTTAGAAAATTCAACAGTCTTTAAAGGAACCTCGAAAACAATTCAGAACGAACTTTTAGATGCCATTTTGTCAGTGTGTCGAAAAAATATTGTGACTGAAATTTCTACGATAGACTTCATATCACTTCAGGCTGATGAAACAACTGACAGTTCGTGCAAAACACAGATGGCACTGATTTTGAGATATCTCATTGAAGGGAGAAAAATTGAAAGGTTTTGGGGTTTTTTTGAAGTCCCTTTTGATAAAAGTGCTCGAAGTTTAGCCTCGACAATTTTAGGACAGTTGGAAGAAATAGGAATAGACAGGTCCCCGGAAAAACTAATTTGTCAGACTTACGATGGTGCATCTGTTATGAGTGGTCAGAAAGGAGGGGTCCAGTGTTTGGTTAAAGGGAAGTATCCAAATGCAAATTTTATTCATTGTTATGCCCATCAAGGGAATCTGATTCTTCAAAACTCAACATCGTCTGCCTCCCAGAGTAGAATATTTTTTCAAGACCTGCAAGGAATAGGACCATATTTTTCAAGATCTCCAAAGAGGATGGATTATTTAGTAGAAATTGTAAAAAAAAAATTGGGTCTGTGCCTCCTACAAGATGGTACTTTCAACACAGGGCTGTTAATACTGTGTTTGAACATAAAGATAATCTAATAAAATGTTTTGAACATATTAGGGACATAGAGATTTCTGACAAAAGTGCTTCTAGCCAGGCTGCAGGATTTGTACAAACTTTGAGGGATCCTCAGTTCATTTTCTGGTTGACTTTTTTCGACAAAATTATGCCTCATGTGGCGATTTTCTTTGATTGCATTCAACAAAGAAACATTGATGCAATAAAAATGAGAACATTTGTTAAAAATGTTGTGAGTGCAGTGGTTAATATTCGTAAGACCTAATATTCTGAAGACAGTGAAGTGTCCGTAAGTGAGCCTGTGACTAAGAGACAGTGTGTTGAACAATTAAGTAATAGGAGCAACCGTGTGGCCGCTTTAGAAGTATGTGATATGATTGTGAACTATATTAATGAAAGATTTCAATTTTCAGATCATTTATATGTTTCCAAATTGTTTTTAGTTGAAAAGTTCCCACAGTACTGTGTTGAGTTTCCGGAAAATGATTTTCAGACTACAATTAAATTTTATCCCACAATAAATGGTCCGAAACTGAGAACCGAACTTGAAGTGTTATACAGTCGTGAAGATTTACGTATTGCTTCTGGTGCAACACCCTTATTACAGTTTTTCCTTGATAATAACATGTTTCATACCTTCTCAGAGTGTGTGACTATTTTAAAGATAATTGTTACCATACCGATGACAACTGTTGAAAGTGAAAGGTGCTTTTCTACATTGAAAAGAATAAAAACATTTTTAAGAAATTCCATGGGCACTGATAGACTGAATGCATTGTCTATGCTATCCACAGAAAAAAAATGATTCATGGAATTCAAGATTTCAACAAACAAGTGATAGAGGAATTCGCTACATCTAAAAACAGGAGAATGGAATTGTATACAAAAAGTGAAATACCAGGTAAGACATTCTATATTTTTTTTACCTAAGTACTAATTACCGCGAATGGTGGCCCACCTTAGATCCTCCCCACTGTGTGCCCCTCCCATTTCATTACTCACGAGCCGCCACTGACTGGATTTTCACTGATGATGGAAGTCGATGTCAGTGCCGAAACGTCTGGTTTTGCAGAAAACTTTGGTCTACGGGCTAACAGGACGGGAAGGAATTTTAACAACAAACTACTTCTTTGTTGCCGATAACGTAGTACATATATAAACAATTATCCCCTCCCTCTTCAACTATAATTTTCATTTATAGAAAATTACCCCACCCCGTTCAACTAGCCTCTTCATTTATAGATATTTCATCTACGTTTCTACAGTGGATTATTACGTTCTTCTTATCAGGATACTTTATTTATCAAAATTAAGTACTTTACTCTCGTTACAACAAAAAATGTTTCAGGTAAACTACCCTTACCCAATAACCGATCTTTACCAAAATCAACAGGATTTGAGTCCTCTACAACTCAGACACATATGTAAAAAATTATTTGATTCGGTTTCAATTTACGGCAGTTATCGTTCGTCATGAAAAAATTTCTCTTGTTACAACATAAAATGTTGCAGGTAAACTACCCCTTTCCCTTAACCGATCTTCGCCAAAATCAATAGGCCTTGAGGCCTCTACAGCTCAGGCACATATGTAAAACATTATTTGAATCTGTTTGAATTTACGGCAGTTATCGTTCTTCATGGAAAACGTTATCATGTTACAACATAAAATGTTGCTGGTAAACTACCCCTTCCCCTTAACCGATCTTCACCAAAATCAAAAGACCTTGAGTACCTACAACTTCAGAAACGAATGCAAAAAATTATTTGATACTCTCTTTGAAAATGCGGCAGTCATCATTCGTCATATAAATAAAATTACCCTTTTAAAACATAAAACGTTGCACGTAAACTATCCTTTCCTCTTAACAGATCTTCACCAAATTAACAGACCTTTAATACTCCATAATTTAGGCAGGTGGCCAAAAAACTATTTGATTCTGTTTGAATTTACGGCAGTTATCATTCGTCATAGAAAAAATTACCGTTGTTAAAACATAAAATGTTCCTGGTAAACTACCCCTTTCCCTTAACCGATCTTCACCAAAATCAACGGACATTGAGGTCTTTATAGCTTAGGAAGGTATGCGAAACATTATTTGATTCCCATTGAATTTACGGCAGTCATCAGTCGTCATATAAAAATTACCCAGGTTAAAACATAAAACGTTGCAGGTAAAATACGCCTTTCCCTAAAACCGGTCTTCAACCAAAAAAAGTCTTGAGAACTCTACAATTCAGGTCTGTATGCAAAACATTTGATTCTGTTTGAATTTGCGGCTGTTATCTTTGCCATAGAAAATACCCTTGTTAAAACAAAAAACGTTGCTGGTAAACTACCCCTTTCTCTTAACCGATCTTCACCAAAACCAATATTTCTTGAGTACTCTACAAATTAGGGCTGTATTCAAAAAATTAATTGATTCTGTTTTAATTTGCGGCTGTTATCGTTTGACATAGAAACAAAATCTGTAGTCAGATAGACACACAGACAGACAGATAGACAGACAGATAGACACTTTTCGAAAAATGACTTTTTTTCATGTTTTGAAAGTAGTAAATTCAGAATCTGCAATAATCTCGACCACGATTTTTTTTGCCATCACCATACTTCCATTTCCTTATGGAACATGGAAGTAAAAAAATCTACAGACACACAGACAGACAGACAGATAGACACACAGACATTTTTCGAAAAATGTCTTTTTTCATGCTTTTAGAGGGTAGTACAATCAGAATCTGCAGTTATCTCGAACACGATTTTTTTTGACATCACCATACTTCCATTTCCTTACGGAACATGGAAATAAATAAAATTAACCCTGAAATCACATAAAATGTTCCAGGTAAACTACCCCTTTCTCTTAACTGATCTTCACCAAAATCAATAGGTCTTGAGTTCTCTGCAATTCAGGGATGTATGCAAAATATTATTTGATTCTGTTTGAATTTGCGGCAGTTATCGTTCGTCATAGAAACAATTACTCTTGTTAAAATCTTAAAGGTGGCTGGTAAACTACCCCCTTCCCTTAACAGATCTTCACTAAAATCAATAGACCTTCAGTTGTTTACAATTCAGGAAAGTGTGCAAAAAATTATTTGATTCTCTTTGAATTTACGGCAGTTATTTTTCGTCATAGAAAAAATTACCCTTGTTACAACATAAAACGTTGCTGGTAAAATACCCCTTTCCCTTAACCGATCTTCACCAAAATCAACAGACCTTGAGAACTTACAACTTCAGGAACGTATGCAAAACATTATTTGATTCTCTTTAAATATGCGGCATTTATCATTCGTCATAAAAATAAAATTACCCTTTTAAAATATAAAACGTTGCTGGTAAACTACCCCTTTCCCTTAACCGATCTTCACCAAACTCAACAGGCGTTCAGTCTTTTACAATTGATGAACGTAACCAAAAAATATTATTTTTTTGTTTGAATGTGCGGCAGTTATCGTTCGTCATAGTAAAAATTACACAAGTCAAAACATAAAACGATACAGGTAAACTACCCTTTCCCTAAACCGATCTTCAACAAAAACAGTAGTTCTTGAGAACTCTACAATTCAGGGCTGAATGCGAAACATTATTTGATTCTGTTTGAATTTGCGGCTGTTATCGTTTGCCATAAAAAGAAATTACCCTTGTTAAAAAAGAAATGATGCCGGTAACTACCTTTTCCCCTTAACCGATTTTCACCAAAACAATAGTTCTTGAGTACTCTACAAATGAGGACTGTATGCAAAACATTTTTTGATTCTGTTTCAATTTGCGGCTGTTATCGTTTGCCATATAAACAATATCTATAGAGAGACAGACAGACAGACACACACACTGACACTTGTCGAAAAATGACTTTTTTTCGTGTTTTGAGGGTCTGCAATAATCTCAACCACGATTTTTTTTGCCATCACCATACTACCATTTCCTTATGGAACATGAAAGTAAATAAAATTAACCTTGTTATCACATAAAACGTTGCAGATAAACTATCCCTTTCTCTTAACTGATTTTCACCAAAATCAATAGGTAGGTAGGTAGTCCTCTACAATGCAAGGATGCATGCAAAACATTATTTGATTCTGTTTTAATGTGCGGCAGTTATCGTTCGTCATAGAAACAATTATTCTTGTTAAAACATTAAAAGTGGCTTGTAAACTACCCCTTTCCCTTAACCGATCTTCACCAAAAACAATAGGCCTTGAGAACGCTACAATTCATAGTTGTATGCAAAAAATTATTTGATTATGTTTGAATTTGCGGCTGTTATCGTTTGCCATAGAAACAAAATCTACAGAGAGACAGACAGACACACTGACAGACACTGACACTTTTTGAAAAATGACTTTTTCATGTTTTGAGGGTAGTACAATCAGAATCTGCAATAATCTCAACCACGATTTTTTTTGCCATCACCATACTACCATTTCCTTATGGAACATGGAAGTAACAAAATTAACAGACAGACACACAGAGAATTTTCGAAAAAAAATTTTTTTTCATGTTTTTAGTACAATCAGAATCTGCAATTATCTCAATCACGAATTTTTTTGCCATCACCATACTTCCATTTCCTTATGGAACATGGAAGTAAATAAAATTAACCTTGTTAGCACATAAAACGTTGCAGGTAAACTACCTCTTTCTCTTAATTGATCTTCACCAAAATCAATATGTCTTGAGTCCTCTACAATTCAGGGATGCATGCAAAACGTTATTTGATTCGAACCAGTTTAATTGGTTGCTGTCAATTAAACCGGCTGCCGTTGTTAGTACAAATTACTTACCAACAAATTGGGAAAATGTATATATCATGAATTTGTCCAAGGTTACGTAAATTTACTCACTCTCTGGATTTTAGCAAAAACATCTCTTTATTATGGCTTCTTAAATAATGATTTAAAAATAATACCTTTAATGGTTATCTTTTTATTTTTACGTTAAAAGAAACTTCTGATAGATTCTGCATCAAATGCTCTTATACTCTTTAAAGTGTTACTCTGATGAGCTCAAAGCCATACAGTTGTATATTACATTGAATACCACGGATCCGGGTTTTAATCTTATAGTATTCCAAAATACTTCAACATTATGCAAACTAATAGAATAGTTTGATCAAATTTCGAATTAATTTTTACCTTTAACTATCATCAGATTACTATTATTTCGTTACAGTAACTACAAACATTAATATGTTAAGATTTACATGATTTGAATGAGTTTTTACAAAAATGTACTGTTTTTGTTGTGATTGTTAGAAAACAATGTAAGCACAGAAGTTACGCTTTAGTGTCACTTGGGTATGATGTGGATCTGCAGCTGGTTCTCTTACTGATCCTCTTCAGTAGGTTTTGCTGGATGATCTTCGTTGTCGTTTGGGTTCCTCCACTTAGTTTGTTGATTCTAAGTTGTGATCAAAGTCATGACGCTAGGATTCTGCTACCTGGAGCTCGTAAAGTTGTCGTCGTTGGTTCACTCCTGACGTTGGTGTTCACTTTTCACATTTTAGTTTTGACTGCACTAATGTTACCTTTTTATATGGTATGGAACATACCTTACAAGTTAAACCTTTTTATAAAGAGATGTGTCGGCTATCTTAGTTATTTTTAATTCTTTCTCTACATTTAAGCTACTTTACTTGTTTTACGTTTCACTTCGTTTCAACTACATGTGGAGTATGTAACCACGAAACACTTACTTTCTGCTACATCGTTTTGCAATATATACATACGTTCACCTTCACGACACATGGTGAAGCTGTTAACTTGTCAGAGATTCTGGGTCGACTGGGCTGATTTTGCGGCCGTGAGTAGGGAAGCGGGCGCAGTTCACACGCCGAGAGAAAAGTAATTCGTACTTTTATTATTATTTTTCCATTAATTAACTACTATTAATTATCCTACCTTTTCTTTATTGAGTTAGGTATTTCATTTATTATTATCACGTCTTTTTATTTAATTAGAATGATTATTAGTATTCGCTTCATAACAGTATAATTTGCATGTCCGTACTAGCCTTTTTACAAGTTGGTACAGGTATATAGGTACAGAGGGGAGGATGGATTATTTTCTCAAGTGTTATTTTGAATAAAAATTATTTTGTGCTATTTAGATTGCCTTTAAATCGTCACAGTTCGTCATAGAAACAATTACTCTTGTTAAAACCTTAAAGGTGGCAGGTAAACTACCCCTTTCCCTTAACCGATCTTTACTAAAATCAATAGGCCTTCAGGTCTTTACAATTTAGGAACGTATGCATAAAATTATATGATTTTCTTTGAATTTACAGCAGTTATTGTTTGTTATAGAAAAAATTACCCTTGTTACGACATAAAACGTTGCTGGTAAAGTACCCTTATCTCTTAACCGATCTTCACCAACATGAACAGACTGTGAGTACTTACAACTTCAGGAACGTATGCAAAAAATTACTTGATTCTCTTTGAATATGCGAAAGTTATCATCGTCATAAAAACAAAATTACCGGCTTTTAAAACATAAAATGTTGTCAATGTTGCCGGTAGACTACCCTTTTCTCTTAACCGATCTTCACCAAAATCAACAGACCGTGAGTACTCTATAAATTAAACAGGTGTGCAAAAAAGTATTTGATTCTATTTGAATTTGCGGCTGTTATCGTTCGTCATAGAAACAATTACCCTTGTTAAAACATAAAACGTTGCTGGTAAACTACCCCTTTCCCTAAACCGATCTTCAACAAAAACAACAGTTCTTGAGAACTTTACAATTCAGGGCAGTATGCAAAACATTATTTGATTCTGTTTGAATTTGCGGCTGTTATCGTTTGCCATAGAAAATACCCTTGTTAAAACAAAAAACGTTGCTGGTAAACTACCCCTTTCCCTTAACCGATCTTCACCAAAAACAATAGGTCTTGAGAACGCTACAATTCATAGTTGTATGCAAAAAATTATTTGATTATGTTTGACTTTACGGCTGTTATCGTTTGCCATAGAAAATACCCTTGTTAAAACATAAAACGTTGCTAGTAAACTACCCCTTTCCCTTAACCGATCTTCACCAAAAACAAAGGGTCTTGAGAACTCGACAATTCAGGGAGGTATGCAAAAACCTATTGGATTATGTTTTAATTTGCGGCTGTTATCGTTTGCCATAAAAACAAAATCTACAGAGAAACAGACACTTTTCGAAAATATCGGTATGGAGAACCATACATGACTTCCATATTCTAAGATTTATATTTAAATCTTAATATCGCCTGCCAAGCGCGATATATTTTCTCTTATACATGATTTACATTAAAATGAAAAAATTTTAATTTTATTGCCTGGCAACAAAATTATTTTATTTTTAACAATTACCATTGTTAGAAAATTTTAAATAAATTTTCAAGTACTTTACTCTTGTTAAAACGTAAAAGGTTGCAGGTAAACTACCCCTTCCCCTTAACCGATCTTCACCAAAATCGAAAGTCCTTGAGACCTCTACAATTCAGGGACGTATGCAAAAAATTATTTGATTCTGTTTGAATTTGCGGCAGTTATCGTTTGCCATAGAAAATACGCTTGATAAAAAAACGTTGCAGGTAAACTACCCCTTCCCCTTAACCGATCTTCACCAAAAACAATAGGTCTTGCGTACTCTACAAATCAGGGCTGTATGCAAAACATTATTTGATTCTGTTTGAATTTGCGGCTGTTATCGTTTGCCATAGAAAATACCCTTGTTAAAAAAACGTTGCTGGTAAACTACCCCTTCCCCTTAACCGATCTTCACCAAAAACAACTGGTCTTGAGTACTCTACAAATCAGGGCAGTATGCAAAACATTATTTGATTCTGTTTGAATTTGCGGCTGTTATCGTTTGCCGTAGAAAAAAAATCTACAGACACACAGACAGACAGACAGACACTTTTCGGAAAACGACTTTTTTTCATGTTTTGAGTGTGTAGAATCAGAACCTGCAATAATCTCGAACACGATTTTTTTTGCCATCACCATACTTCCATTCCTTAAGGAATATGGAAGTAAAATTATTTGTTAAAACAACGTTGCAGGTAAACGACCCCTTCCCCTTAACCGATCTTCACCAAAAACAATAGGTCTTGAGTACTCTACAAATCAGGACTGTATGCAAAACATTATTTGATTCTGTTTGAATTTGCGGCTGTTATCGTTTGCCATAGAAAATACACTTGTTAAAAAAACGTTGCAGGTAAACTACCTCTTTC
This sequence comes from Magicicada septendecula, assembly GCA_034769895.1. Taxonomy (NCBI): domain Eukaryota; kingdom Metazoa; phylum Arthropoda; class Insecta; order Hemiptera; family Cicadidae; genus Magicicada; species Magicicada septendecula. The sequence goes on from CM068376.1 coordinate 352,606,086, forward strand.
CCTCAACCGATCTTTACCAAAAACAATGGGTCTTGAGAACTCTACAATTTAGTGCTGTATGCAAATAATCGTTTGATTCTGTTTGAATTTGCGGCTGTTATCGTTTGCCATAGAAAATACCCTTGTTAAGACATAAAACGTTACAGGTAAACTACCCCTTTCCCTTAACCGATCTTCACCAAAAACAACAGGTCTTGAGAACTCTACAATTCAGGGCTGTATGCGAAACATTATTTGATTCTGTTTGAATTTGCGGCTGTTATCGTTTGCCAAACAAACAAAATTACCCTTGATAAAAAAAAACCGTTGCAGGTAAACTACCCCTTTCCCTCATCCGATCTGCACCAAAAACAATAGGTCGTGAGTACTCTACAAATCAGGGCTGTATGCAAAAAATTATTTGATTCTGTTTGAATTTGCGGCAGTTATCGTTTGCCGTAGAAAAAAAATCTACAGACGCATAGATAGACAGACAGACAGACAGACACACACACAGACACTTTTCGGAAAACGACTTTTTTTCATGTTTTGAGTGTAGTAGAATCAGAATCTGCAATAATCTCGAACACGATTTTTTTTGCCATTAAGGAATATGGAAGTAAAATGACTTTTTTACTTCCATATTCCTTAAGGAATGGAAGTATGGTGATGGCAAAAAAAATCGTGTTCGAGATTATTGCAGATTCTGATTCTACTACACTCAAAACATGAAAAAAAGTCATTTTCCGAAAAGTGTCTGTGTGTGTGTCTGTCTGTGTGTCTGTAGATTTTTTTTCTATGGCAAACGATAACTGCCGCAAATTCAAACAGAATCAAATAATTTTTTGCATACAGCACTGATTTGTAGAGGACTCGCGACCTGTTGTTTTTGGTGAAGATCGGTTGAGGGAATGGGGTAGTTTACCTGCAACGGTTTTTTTTTATCAAGGGAAATTTTTTTTTTGGCAAACGATAACAGCCACAAATTCAAACAGAATCAAATAATGTTTCGCATACAGCCCTGAATTGTAGAATTCTCAAGACCTATTGTTTTTGGTAAAGATCGGTTAAGGGAAAGGGGTAGTTTACCTGTAACGTTTTATGTTTTAACAAGGGTATTTCCTATGGCAAACGATAACAGCCGCAAATTCAAACAGAATCAAAAGATTATTTGCATACAGCCCTAAATTGTAGAGTTCTCAAGACCTATTGTTTTTGGTGAAGATCGGTTAAGGTAAAGGGGTAGTTTACCTACAACGTTTTTTTAACAAGGGTATTTTCTATGGCAAACGATAACAGCCGCAAATTCAAACAGAATCAAATAATTTTCTGCATACAGCCCTGATTTGTAGAGTACTCAAGACCTATTGTTTGTGGTGAAGATCGGTTGAGGGGAAGGGGTAGTTTACCTGCAACGTTTTTTATCAAGCGTATTTTCTATGGCAAACGATAACTGCCGCAAATTCAAACAGAATCAAATAATTTTTTGCATACAGCACTGATTTGTAGAGGACTCGCGACCTATTGTTTTTGGTGAAGATCGGTTGAGGGAATGGGGTAGTTTACCTGCAACGGTTTTTTTTTATCAAGGGAAATTTTTTTTTTTGGCACACGATAACAGCCACAAATTCAAACAGAATCAAATAATGTTTCGCATACAGCCCTGAATTGTAGAATTCTCAAGACCTATTGTTTTTGGTAAAGATCGGTTAAGGGAAAGGGGTAGTTTACCTGTAACGTTTTATGTTTTAACAAGGGTATTTCCTATGGCAAACGATAACAGCCGCAAATTCAAACAGAATCAAAAGATTATTTGCATACAGCCCTAAATTGTAGAGTTCTCAAGACCTATTGTTTTTGGTGAAGATCGGTTAAGGTAAAGGGGTAGTTTACCTACAACGTTTTTTTAACAAGGGTATTTTCAATGCAAACTATAACAGCCGCAAATTCAAACAGAATCAAATAATTTTCTGCATACAGCCCTGATTTGTAGAGTACTCAAGACCTATTGTTTGTGGTGAAGATCGGTTGAGGGGAAGGGGTAGTTTACCTGCAACGTTTTTTATCAAGCGTATTTTCTATGGCAAACGATAACTGCCGCAAATTCAAACGGAATCAAATAATTTTTTGCATACAGCCCTGATTTGTAGAGTACTCGCGACCTGTTGTTTTTGGTGAAGATCGGTTGAGGGGAAGGGGTAGTTTACCTGCAACGGTTTTTTTATCAAGGGAAATTTTTTTTTTTGGCAAACGATAACAGCCGCAAATTCAAACAGAATCAAATAATGTTTCGCATACAGCCCTGAATTGTAGAGTTCTCAAGACCTATTGTTTTTGGTGAAGATCGGTTAAGGGGAAGGGGTAGTTTACCAACAACGTTTTTTTAACAAGGGTATTTTCTATGGCAAACGATAACAGCCGCAAATTCGAACAGAATCAAATAATTTTCTGCATACTGCCCTGATTTGTAGAGTACTCAAGACCTATTGTTTTTGGTGAAGATCGGTTGAGGGGAAAGGGTAGTTTACCTGCAACGTTTTTTATCAAGCGTATTTTCTATGGCAAACGATAACTGCCGCAAATTCAAACAGAATCAAATAATTTTTTGCATACGTCAGTGAATTGTAGAGGACTCAAGGCCTTTAGATTTTGGTGAAGATCAGTTAAGGGGAAGGGGTAGTTTACCTGCAACCTTTTACGTTTTAACAAGGGTAAAGTACTTAAAAATTCATTTAAACTTTTTCAAACAATGGTAATTGTTGAAAATAAAATAATTTTGTTGCCAGGCAATCTGAAAATTTCAGATTTTGTACCACAAAATCTGAAAAGATTATACGATAGTTTATGAAATGGTTAATAATACGTCAGTGGAAGGTGTAATGAGAAATTAGCAGAAATGGAAACCGGGGAATGTTAACTGTTGTGTAGATACAATTTTGTCAGAATGTTTGGAAATGATCATCAACATTGAAGAAAAAGTAAGCATATTAAGAAACATATGTAAGTACTTATTATAAAAAAATAATGTTTGTTTTTTTATAAAGTCATTTTGATTATAAAATATAAATATTTACAACAAGAAAAGAATTTTCAGTTTTCAAAATTTAAATATATTTTTATAAAACAATGGGTTCTTCATTGAGGTGGGGACCAAGTCACTCACTCCATCTCAAGCCTCCTCTCCCATTTTGCAGAAAAAGAGGACCCTGTCAAGGCTGATACTTTGACGACAGTGACAGGGCTTTCCACCAAATTCAGCAGAGTGACAGGTAGGCCCAACTCTGATTGGCTCCTCAGATTTCCCCAGCGTTAGTAGGTTCTATGAAAATATTTTATTTCAAAAATGATTTTAAATATAAATCTTAGATATGTTTTATAAATCTCATGTTTTATGTTATAACATGGGTAATTTTTTATATGACGAACCATAACTGCCGTAAATTCAAACAGAATCAAATAATTTTTTACATATGTGCCTGAGCTATGGAGAACTCAATGTCTGTTGATTTTGGTGAAGATCGGTTACGGGGAAAGGGCAGTTTACCTGAAACATTTTTTGTTGTAACATGAGTAAAGTACTTAATTTTGATAAAGTATCCTGATAAGATCTTAATAATCCACTGTAGAAACGTAGATGAAATATCTATAAATGAAGAGGCTAGTTGAACGGGCTGGGGGTAATTTTCTATAAATCAAAATTATAGTTGAAGGGGGAGGGGATAATATTTTTTATATGTGTACTACGTTATTGGCAAGAAAGAAGTATTTTTTTGTTAAAATTCCTTCCCTGGCTTTTTGGCTGAAAATGATTTTAAATATAAATCTTAGAATATGGAAGTCATGTATGGTTCTCCATACCGATATTTTCATGTTTTGAGGGTAGTACAATCAGAATCTGCAATAATCTCGACCACGATTTTTTTTGCCATCACCATACTTCCATTTCCTTATGGAACATGGAAGTAAAAAAATCTATAGACACACAGACACATACACTTTTCGAAAAATGACTTTTTTCATGTTTTGAGGGTAGTACAATTAGAATCTGCAATTATCTGGAACACGACTTTTTTTCCCATCACCATACTTCCATTTTTTTATGGAACATGGAAGTAAATAAATTAACCTTGTTATCACATAAAACGTTGCAGGTAAACTACCCCTTTCTCTTAACTGATCTTCACCAAAATCAAAAGGTCTTGAGTCCTCTACAATTCAGGGATGCATGCAAACATTATTTGATTCTGTTTGAATGTGCGGCAGTTATCGTTCGTCATAGAAACACTCTTGTTAAAAACCTTAAAGGTGGCCGGTAAACTACCCCTTTCCCTTAACCGATCTTCACGAAAATCAATAGGCCTTCAGTTCTTTAAAATTCAGGAACGTGTGCAAAAATTATTTGATTCTCTTTGAATTTACGACAGTTATCCTTCGTCATAGAAAAAATTATCCTTGTTAAAACATAAAACGTTGCTGGTAAAGTACCCCTATTCCTTAACCGATCTTCACCAAAATCAACCCACTTTCAGTACTTACAACTTCAGTCACGTATGCAAAAAATTATTTGATTCTCTTTGAATATGCGACAATTATCGTTCGTCGTAAAAATAAAATTACCCTTTTAAAACATAAAATATTGCTGGTAAACTACCCTTTTCTCTTAACCGATCTTCACCAAAATCAACAGGCCTTGAGTACTCGTTAATTCAAACAGGTGTGCAAAAACGTATTTGATTCTGTTTGAATTTGCGGCAGCTATCGTTCGTCATAAAAAAAATTACCCTTGTTAAAACAAAAAACGTTGCCGGTAAACTACCCCTTTCCCTTAACCGATCTTCGCCAAAATCAATAGGTCATGAGAACTCTACAATTCAGGTCTATATGCGAAACATTATTTGATTCTGTTTGAAGTTGCGGCTGTTATCGTTTGCCATAGAAAAAAATTATCCTTGTTAAAACATAAAACTTTGCTGGTAAACTACCCCTTTTCCTTAACCGATCTTCACCAAAAACAACAATTCTTGAGTACTCTACAATTCAGGGCTGTATGCAAAAAATTATTTTATTCTGTTTGAATTTGCGGCTGTTATCGTTTGTCATAGAAAAAAAATCTACAGACACACTGATGAACAGATAGACACAATGACAGACAGACAGACAGACAGACACACACACACACACACACACACACACACACACACACACACACACACACACACACACACACACTTTTCGAAAAATGACTTTTTTCATGTTTTGAGAGTAGTACAATCAGAATCTGCAATAATCTCGACCACGATTTTTTTGCCATCACCATACCTCCATTTCCTTATGGCACATGGAAGTAAAAATACTTATTGACTGAATTGATTTACCTATATTTCAAGCGTATACCCTAATGCTGTGTAATAAATCTGTTCGTATAAAAAAATATAATAAAATAGTTGAAAAAATGAAACAGCCTAAAAGTTAAGACATTAACAAAATTCGTCAATTTTTTCGACCCTCGGGGGGGGGGGGTCCCGTTCGCCCTTCCGTAAATACGTCCCTGCCGACCGAACCGTTAAAGTCTCCAGTATTTATGCCACTTACCTTTCAAAGTGCCTCTACCTCGCTTCTTCCTGCCAGGCGTCTCCACCTCTTACAACCATCAGTTTCTCGATCTTCCTACCGCCTCACTTCTGCCACTTCAACATACAGAATTCTCGACCTATTGTCTCTATGTAGCCAATCCTTCTGAGCTCAAGAGGTCGAAGAGATTCACTCAGTTTCCAGCAGTTAGTCTCTCGTTGATTTGTTTCTACTATTCACAATATTTTCTACCTCTTCAAATGTTGATTTGTTTCTACATTCGCGATTTTACAATTTTTAATACCTCCTTTTTCCTCTGATAAGATTTCACCTGTTTATTCCTCGACATCTGCGTCATCATGGTGTGCAGTACTCAGTTTTATAAAGAGCAAACGATCGCTCACACATTACACACTACGCTGTTCGCTAATTTAGTTTTCATCAATATGCCTTAACTTTTTCAGCACTACTTTCACTTGAATAAAACATCGTACAATTTCCTCAAACTATTTCACCCTGTCGAGTCCATACCATTTCATTGAAACCCATTGTGCTTAATCCTCAAATGTCCATTTCTATTTTCAGAGATTCGAGTTCTCCTAGCCTACTTACTGTCCTGACGTTACTGTGTTGTCCTCACGCTCCACCCAGAGATTCGAACGGATGCGTGGTTAGTCTTAGGAAGAGACATCATTCACTGACCACATCGTAAACCCCGGCAAAAGTATCTATTTACTCTGTGCCTCCAGTCGATACCCGGTATTTGGAGGATGTCTCTTCCGTTTCTTCTGCCGTTGGGATTCCCACCCATCTTCTGTCTTCGGAACCGTTGAATATCCTTTCCTGGAATGCTTATGTGTCCAGAATTTTCCCGTCGGTATAGTTTGAAGGATTCTCAGACCGCGCTCTGTTATATTTTGTTGAAAGTGCTGTTTCGCGCTTTTGTTTTAGAGATTTTTTTATAACCTTCCTCAAATCTATTTTAATTATTACCTCACATATTTCATATTTTATGACAATCTTTCATGTTCTAGGGCTGATAATCTTTCCTGACCATGTAATTCTGTAAAAAGTTTTTTTAATAATGTTTGGTTTTCGACACGAATGTCTGCCTGTTTCTACTGTAACTGGAAATATTTAAAACCGATGGTTAGCCTGCGAAAACATGAAGGAAAGTAATTTAAAAAATAATCTCAAATAGAGTGTACTGCCGTATGATTTTGGTGCACGAGAAATTTGGCCCTGTAAAGCAATATTACTAATCCTACCGTTTTAACACAACAGTTAACAACATAACTTACTAAACACGCTGGCTGGGATTCTACATGGAACCATTGCCTTGTGCCCTGAACGTGTAGGCCTACATCAGGGCTACGGGGGGGTTGTCCGCTTTTGCTTAAAGACGTCACACAGTGTTGTCCAAATATGGAACAACGGCTGACGAACACATGCTTACTATTACCTTATTTAGTTTCAGATAATGTAATCTAATATCTTACTCAACAAGTATAGGAAACAGTTGCCTAACAAATACCACCCGGGCTAACAAGTATAGGGAACAAATGGCTAACAAGTACCACCCGGGCTAACAAGTATAGGGAACAGTTGCCTAACAAGTACCACCCGGGCTAACAAGTATAGGGAACAGTTGCCTAACAAGTACCACCCGGGCTAACAAGTATAGGGAACAGTTGCCTAACAAGTACCACCCGGGCTAACAAGTATAGGGAACAGTTGCCTAACAAGTACCACCCGGGCTAACAAGTATAGGGAACAGTTGCCTAACAAGTACCACCCGGGCTAACAAGTATAGGGAACAGTTGCCTAACAAGTACCACCCGGGCTAACAAGTATAGGGAACAGTTGCCTAACAAGTACCACCCGGGCTAACAAGTATAGGGAACAGTTGCCTAACAAGTACCACCCGGGCTAACAAGTATAGGGAACAGTTGCCTAACAAGTACCACCCGGGCTAACAAGTACTGAAAAGTTTTCAGTGAAAACAGTTAATCCAGAGAGCCGATGTGAGTAATCCTTGCCACTAGCGTTGTGCATGAGTACAGTGTCGTGGCTCCTTGGTCGTGCTAATGGCAATTTTCCAGTTGTCAGTGCAGCCAACATATGTATCGAGGCACAAGCTGGGTTGTTTACATTGTGTGGTACAAACACTGTCTGAGTACTTTACATTGCAATTCACCCTTCCTAGATACACTGCCAGCTTCACAGTACATTTTTAAAATTTTTTAACGTTTTGTTTTTCTTTATCCCTGTGAGGTTTTTCCCCTCAGCGTACCACTTATATGTATATATATATATATATATATATATATATATATAAGAGATGTTATATATATACTTATATATATATATGTATATATATATATATATATATATATATGAGATGTTCGTAGAGTCCGGTTGAGGTAAAATTTGCGCTAAATACATGCACCCTAATATTATGTATGTCGTGTGTAACCACTTGCAACAAACAACCAGTCAGAGCAGACTGTGTAAAGTATAGGGTTCAGACTATGCTAGCCGCTCCCAGCTCCAGTGTTTGTACGGTACATTATTAACATGACTCGTTTTGCCGTACGCTGACTGCTGCTCACTCCTTGTCGGCTTATGTTTAGAACATTCTTATTATCTTCTCATTGCACACGTACATGGAGTGTGTGTGTGTGGAGCAGCGGGTAAGGAGTAAGTTCCCGCCTTTGATCCATAAAGTCAAGCTGCGTTTTCATGTCGAGTCACCATAAGGAAATGAGTACCTAGGCAATACCTGGTGCTGAAGGGTGATACCTCTCTTCTAGAAAGCTTATGCTGCCTGTCATATACAATGAAAAGCAGTGTACTATTCGCAACACAACTGTTCAACCATTCTACACAGGGGTGCTGCCAGGTTTCTGGCGCAGTCTGCAAAGGTTTACATGTTTATGAATAAAATTACAAAAATTGAAACAAAAAGAACTCGTTATTTGCTATTTATTTTGTTGTAATCAGGAAAGTGGGTATGGGAACATAAGGGTTAAATTAATAGAAGCCTAAAGTTTTACAACTTATGAAACAATATAGTCACCATCTTATATTACAATGTAAATAAGATAAACGGTATTAGGAAGCTTACTCCTGTCTTCTACAGATGCAGACAGCGTTCAATATTTTATACGAATTTTTATTTTAATTTGGTTGGCGTGTGTACTGCACACTTTTCTACATTGTAATTGTTGATTTGTTTTCGAAGCACTACTATGACAATATTATTACACACGGAGCGACAAACAATAGACACATCTGTGTAACATTTTGCATAGCTAGTAAAAGGTTTGAATTCGAAAGACTTTCTTCTGTTTTGTTGACCTTGGTGGTGTGGAAATGTTCGTCTGCATTGTGCTTGTGTTTTGCAAGCGTTTTGTGTTTTTTCATAATAAGTATTCATTTGGATTATTTTATCTTTTGATTATATATTATGGAAGTTTTGTCATCATTATTATGCTGACTCTCTATCATGAGTTGATAGATTATTATTTATTTCTTTATATGTATTAGTACCGGTATACAATTAGCCTGAAGACAGATGCTGATTGTTTGGGTGGCCGAAACGTTGCATTTATATATGTTTCTATGATGGCAGAAGTCCGTCAGTTAAATTCAAATTCAAATGTGTATAATCAATCACAGCCATTGTTGAGAGAAGAAGTAACAGATTTGACAGCATGGAATGTTTCTAAGTTGTTGTAGAATATGTTACTAGACTCTAAATATCGTTAACTGAATTGTAAACACTGCATGCTGAATAAACATGTTTCCTACTTCCTAAGAGAACATAACTACAAAAACCCGGATAAAAATTTGAACCATTCCTGCACTACCAGACAATTAGCCATGTTTACGTAGAGCGATACAATACTCGCACGACAATTACAGCTGTAGAGCGATATAGTACTCGCAAGACAATTACAGCTGTAGAGTGATATAGTACTCGCAAGACAATTACAGCTATAGAGCGATATAGTACTCGCAACACAATTACAGCTGTAGAGCGTTATAGTACTCGCAAGACAATTACAGCTGTAGGGCGATATAGTACTCGCAAGACAATTACAGCTGTAGAGCGATATAGTACTCGCAAGACAATTACATCTGTAGAGCGACATAGTATTCGCAAGACAATTACAGCTGTAGAGCGATATAGTACTCGCAAGACAATTACAGCATTCCACAATTTAAAATATTCGTAACTATAACTAATTAACCTCATTATTATTTAGACTTAGTAGATTACACTTCTAATGGCACATTTATTTTTAATTTATGACATAACCATTTTTCTTTATCTCTATAACCCCCCCAAAATTCCCTCTCATTGCAACACTGGTTCCAAGTATTATGAACTTGAGCGATATTTATTATCTAATAACAATCATGTTACTAATGTTTACATATATGTACAGGTGTTGACATTGCTCTGTGGAGCAATGTGCGAACACATTCCTGTGCAGAAAGCAGAACCTCCACCTCCACCTCCGCACCCTTACACTTTTGCATACACGGCAGGACGTTTCCCAGGACACATTGACAGGACTCACGCTGAAGCTGGAGACGATCAAGGAGTTGTTAGAGGTAAAATGTGTTGTAAGCCAACCCACATTCAAAGTAATATTACAAAATAGACAATCTGTTGTCTCAACAAACTGATCTGTGCTTATGTTATTTAGGGCTTGACAAAGTCATTAATTAGGGTTTCAGCAAGTTATTAATTAAGTTTCAATAAAGTCATTAAATGGGTCTTTTGATATCATTATAATAATCATTCGATATATAATATATAGATCAGAAGATTGTGATTTTATAAAAGATAACAGCACTCAAATTATATCAAAAGACCCAATTAATGACATTGTTGAAACTTTAATTAGTAACTTGCTGAAACCCTAATTAATGAGTTTGTTAAGACCCCAAATAACATAATCAATGATTGCAACAGATCTGTTTGATGAGAAAACGTGCAGAATGTCAAAACCAATAAATGCTCAGACTCCTAAATTTACAGGTTTTTCTAAACTTCATAAAACACGAATTCTAATTAAAGGATTCATCAATTTTACTACAGCAGCAGAACAAAATAATAACTAAGAAACTAGTAAACATAATACCAACAGTATCAATTTAGATAACAATCACAACATTAAAAAATCATATGATGTTTATTAGTAAATAAAACACATTAGAATTCAGTATAATTAACTACAAAATTGCTTCGTTTGGTATTGTTAACTTAACTTATACATTAATATACCTGTTAAAGAGTCTATAATAACTGTAAGAAATTTAGTCACTGAGGAGAGCATAATAAGTCTCAACTTATAAGTGAACTGACTTACTTGAAGTGATGTTAAAACATAATTACTTCACGTATAATGGAAATTCAAGAAAAAAGTTTACTAGCCAACATCTATCTAAATCATTATGAGAATACTTTTAAAAAGAATATGTGAACAGCACTTTTAAAAATGTACAGTTTATTGTTGAAGTTGAAACCAATAACATACTCATCTGTCAATTATAAAACTAGCTGGTAAACTTAAATACAATACACAGACTGGCTGCATATACTGTAGTAGTTTTGTACACACACTTGCTGCAGCTCAATGATAGAGAACATACTTAGAAAATAACCATCTTAAGAAAGAAAACCAAAACAACATACACACTGTTACGATGGTCTCACTGATCGTCATATGGTACAGTGGAAAACTAAATCAAGACACCAATTAAGTCACTAAAAACCAGCTTTAATTATCACAGTTAACAGTTTGTAATCAACAAGTTATTCAACAAGATTACACGCGTACAATAATTCAAGCTAATCTGCCCACACAAGTAATAATGTCAACTATAAAGAATTCCGCACTACAATAACTTTTCACTAATACACCACTTGAGATGCACTGTGTAAATCGCCCGACAATAAACTGAAAACTAAGCGGCAGGTGTGGGCTATTTATAGTCTGCAGGGTTCCATAATATGCATCCTTAACAAGTAATTGAAAATTCTAGAGGCTACTTCAGCACGGCCTTGGTAGAAACATGCACCTTTGGGCTAGTTGAGAAGCTTGTCAAACAACACTATCGAATCTACGAGCATGTTCCCATGTTAAGTGTCACGTACGAACACAAACATTACAGCTGGACTCTGCTGGGATACCCGAGAAACATGTAGAACGTTCTGTAATGGCGTAACAATACGTACGCACACAACATTACAGCTGGACTCTGCTGGGATACCCGAGAAACATGTTGAACGTTCTGTAATGGCGTAACAATACGTACGCACACAACATTACAGCTGGACTCTGCTGGGATACCCGAGAAACATGTTGAACGTTCTGTAATGGCGTAACAATACGTACGCACACAACATTACAGCTGGACTCTGCTGGGATACCCGAGAAACATGTTGAACGTTCTTGTAATGGCGTAACAATACGTACGCACACAACATTACAGCTGGACTCTGCTGGGATACCCGAGAAACATGTTGAACGTTCTGTAATGGCGTAACAATACGTACGCACACAACATTACAGCTGGACTCTGCTGGGATACCCGAGAAACATGTTGAACGTTCTGTAATGGCGTAACAATACGTACGCACACAACATTACAGCTGGACTCTGCTGGGATACCCGAGAAACATGTTGAACGTTCTGTAATGGCGTAACAATACGTACGCACACAACATTACAGCTGGACTCTGCTGGGATACCCGAGAAACATGTTGAACGTTCTGTAATGGCGTAACAATACGTACGCACACAACATTACAGCTGGACTCTGCTGGGATACCCGAGAAACATGTTGAACGTTCTGTAATGGCGTAACAATACGTACGCACACAACATTACAGCTGGACTCTGCTGGGATACCCGAGAAACATGTTGAACGTTCTGTAATGGCGTAACAATACGTACGCACACAACATTACAGCTGGACTCTGCTGGGATACCCGAGAAACATGTTGAACGTTCTGTAATGGCGTAACAATACGTACGCACACAACATTACAGCTGGACTCTGCTGGGATACCCGAGAAACATGTTGAACGTTCTGTAATGGCGTAACAATACGTACGCACACAACATTACAGCTGGACTCTGCTGGGATACCCGAGAAACATGTTGAACGTTCTGTAATGGCGTAACAATACGTACGCACACAACATTACAGCTGGACTCTGCTGGGATACCCGAGAAACATGTAGAACGTTCTGTAATGGCGTAACAATACGTACGCACACAACATTACAGCTGGACTCTGCTGGGATACCCGAGAAACATGTTGAACGTTCTGTAATGGCGTAACAATACGTACGCACACAACATTACAGCTGGACTCTGCTGGGATACCCGAGAAACATGTAGAACGTTCTGTAATGGCGTAACAATACGTACGCACACAACATTACAGCTGGACTCTGCTGGGATACCCGAGAAACATGTAGAACGTTCTGTAATGGCGTAACAATACGTACGCACACAACATTACAGCTGGACTCTGCTGGGATACCCGAGAAACATGTAGAACGTTCTGTAATGGCGTAACAATACGTACGCACACAACATTACAGCTGGACTCTGCTGGGATACCCGAGAAACATGTAGAACGTTCTGTAATGGCGTAACAATACGTACGCACACAACATTACAGCTGGACTCTGCTGGGATACCCGAGAAACATGTAGAACGTTCTGTAATGGCGTAACAATACGTGCGCACACAACATTACAGCTGGACTCTGCTGGGATACCCGAGAAACATGTTGAACGTTCTGTAATGGCGTAACAATACGTACGCACACAACATTACAGCTGGACTCTGCTGGGATACCCGAGAAACATGTAGAACGTTCTGTAATGGCGTAACAATACGTACGCACACAACATTACAGCTGGACTCTGCTGGGATACCCGAGAAACATGTTGAACGTTCTGTAATGGCGTAACAATACGTACGCACACAACATTACAGCTGGACTCTGCTGGGATACCCGAGAAACATGTTGAACGTTCTGTAATGGCGTAACAATACGTACGCACACAACATTACAGCTGGACTCTGCTGGGATACCCGAGAAACATGTAGAACGTTCTGTAATGGCGTAACAATACGTACGCACACAACATTACAGCTGGACTCTGCTGGGATACCCGAGAAACATGTAGAACGTTCTGTAATGGCGTAACAATACGTACGCACACAACATTACAGCTGGACTCTGCTGGGATACCCGAGAAACATGTTGAACGTTCTGTAATGGCGTAACAATACATACGCACACAACATTACAGCTGGACTCTGCTGGGATACCCGAGAAACATGTAGAACGTTCTGTAATGGCGTAACAATACGTACGCACACAACATTACAGCTGGACTCTGCTGGGATACCCGAGAAACATGTAGAACGTTCTGTAATGGCGTAACAATACGTACGCACACAACATTACAGCTGGACTCTGCTGGGATACCCGAGAAACATGTTGAACGTTCTGTAATGGCGTAACAATACGTACGCACACAACATTAAAGCTGGACTCTGCTGGGATACCCGAGAAACATGTAGAACGTTCTGTAATGGCGTAACAATACGTACGCACACAACATTACAGCTGGACTCTGCTGGGATACCCGAGAAACATGTTGAACGTTCTGTAATGGCGTAACAATACGTACGCACACAACATTACAGCTGGACTCTGCTGGGATACCCGAGAAACATGTAGAACGTTCTGTAATGGCGTAACAATACGTACGCACACAACATTACAGCTGGACTCTGCTGGGATACCCGAGAAACATGTTGAACGTTCTGTAATGGCGTAACAATACGTACGCACACAACATTACAGCTGGACTCTGCTGGGATACCCGAGAAACATGTTGAACGTTCTGTAATGGCGTAACAATACGTACGCACACAACATTACAGCTGGACTCTGCTGGGATACCCGAGAAAAAATGTAGAACGTTCTGTAATGGCGTAACAATACGTACGCACACAACAGTACAGCTGGACTCTGCTGGGATACCCGAGAAACATGTTGAACGTTCTGTAATGGCGTAACAATACGTACGCACACAACATTACAGCTGGACTCTGCTGGGATACCCGAGAAACATGTAGAACGTTCTGTAATGGCGTAACAATACGTCCGCACACAACAGTACAGCTGGACTCTGCTGGGATACCCGAGAATCATGTTGAACGTTCTGTAATGGCGTAACAATACGTACGTACACAACAGTACAGCTGGACTCTGCTGGGATACCCGAGAAACATGTAGAACGTTCTGTAATGGCGTAACAATACGTACGCACACAACATTACAGCTGGACTCTGCTGGGATACCCGAGAAACATGTAGAACGTTCTGTAATGGCGTAACAATACGTACGCACACAACATTACAGCTGGACTCTGCTGGGATACCCGAGAAACATGTAGAACGTTCTGTAATGGCGTAACAATACGTACGCACACAACATTACAGCTGGACTCTGCTGGGATACCCGAGAAACATGTTGAACGTTCTGTAATGGCGTAACAATACGTACGCACACAACATTACAGCTGGACTCTGCTGGGATACCCGAGAAACATGTTGAACGTTCTGTAATGGCGTAACAATACGTACGCACACAACATTACAGCTGGACTCTGCTGGGATACCCGAGAAACATGTAGAACGTTCTGTAATGGCGTAACAATACGTACGCACACAACATTACAGCTGGACTCTGCTGGGATACCCGAGAAACATGTTGAACGTTCTGTAATGGCGTAACAATACGTACGCACACAACATTACAGCTGGACTCTGCTGGGATACCCGAGAAACATGTAGAACGTTCTGTAATGGCGTAACAATACGTACGCACACAACATTACAGCTGGACTCTGCTGGGATACCCGAGAAACATGTAGAACGTTCTGTAATGGCGTAACAATACGTACGCACACAACATTACAGCTGGACTCTGCTGGGATACCCGAGAAACATGTAGAACGTTCTGTAATGGCGTAACAATACGTACGCACACAACATTACAGCTGGACTCTGCTGGGATACCCGAGAAACATGTTGAACGTTCTGTAATGGCGTAACAATACGTACGCACACAACATTACAGCTGGACTCTGCTGGGATACCCGAGAAACATGTTGAACGTTCTGTAAAGGCGTAACAATACGTACGCACACAACATTACAGCTGGACTCTGCTGGGATACCCGAGAAACATGTAGAACGTTCTGTAATGGCGTAACAATACGTACGCACACAACATTACAGCTGGACTCTGCTGGGATACCCGAGAAACATGTAGAACGTTCTGTAATGGCGTAACAATACGTACGCACACAACATTACAGCTGGACTCTGCTGGGATACCCGAGAAACATGTAGAACGTTCTGTAATGGCGTAACAATACGTACGCACACAACATTACAGCTGGACTCTGCTGGGATACCCGAGAAACATGTTGAACGTTCTGTAATGGCGTAACAATACGTACGCACACAACATTACAGCTGGACTCTGCTGGGATACCCGAGAAACATGTAGAACGTTCTGTAATGGCGTAACAATACGTACGCACACAACATTACAGCTGGACTCTGCTGGGATACCCGAGAAACATGTAGAACGTTCTGTAATGGCGTAACAATACGTACGCACACAACATTACAGCTGGACTCTGCTGGGATACCCGAGAAACATGTAGAACGTTCTGTAATGGCGTAACAATACGTACGCACACAACATTACAGCTGGACTCTGCTGGGATACCCGAGAAACATGTAGAACGTTCTGTAATGGCGTAACAATACGTACGCACACAACATTACAGCTGGACTCTGCTGGGATACCCGAGAAACATGTAGAACGTTCTGTAATGGCGTAACAATACGTACGCACACAACATTACAGCTGGACTCTGCTGGGATACCCGAGAAACATGTAGAACGTTCTGTAATGGCGTAACAATACGTACGCACACAACATTACAGCTGGACTCTGCTGGATACCCGAGAAACATGTAGAACGTTCTGTAATGGCGTAACAATACGTACGCACACAACATTACAGCTGGACTCTGCTGGGATACCCGAGAAACATGTAGAACGTTCTGTAATGGCGTAACAATACGTACGCACACAACATTACAGCTGGACTCTGCTGGGATACCCGAGAAACATGTTGAACGTTCTGTAATGGCGTAACAATACGTACGCACACAACATTACAGCTGGACTCTGCTGGGATACCCGAGAAACATGTTGAACGTTCTGTAATGGCGTAACAATACGTACGCACACAACATTACAGCTGGACTCTGCTGGGATACCCGAGAAACATGTAGAACGTTCTGTAATGGCGTAACAATACGTACGCACACAACATTACAGCTGGACTCTGCTGGATACCCGAGAAACATGTTGAACGTTCTGTAATGGCGTAACAATACGTACGCACACAACATTACAGCTGGACTCTGCTGGGATACCCGAGAAACATGTTGAACGTTCTGTAATGGCGTAACAATACGTACGCACACAACATTACAGCTGGACTCTGCTGGGATACCCGAGAAACATGTAGAACGTTCTGTAATGGCGTAACAATACGTACGCACACAACATTACAGCTGGACTCTGCTGGGATACCCGAGAAACATGTAGAACGTTCTGTAATGGCGTAACAATACGTACGCACACAACATTACAGCTGGACTCTGCTGGGATACCCGAGAAACATGTAGAACGTTCTGTAATGGCGTAACAATACGTACGCACACAACATTACAGCTGGACTCTGCTGGGATACCCGAGAAACATGTAGAACGTTCTGTAATGGCGTAACAATACGTACGCACACAACATTACAGCTGGACTCTGCTGGGATACCCGAGAAACATGTAGAACGTTCTGTAATGGCGTAACAATACGTACGCACACAACATTACAGCTGGACTCTGCTGGGATACCCGAGAAACATGTAGAACGTTCTGTAATGGCGTAACAATACGTACGCACACAACATTACAGCTGGACTCTGCTGGGATACCCGAGAAACATGTTGAACGTTCTGTAATGGCGTAACAATACGTACGCACACAACATTACAGCTGGACTCTGCTGGGATACCCGAGAAACATGTAGAACGTTCTGTAATGGCGTAACAATACGTACGCACACAACATTACAGCTGGACTCTGCTGGGATACCCGAGAAACATGTTGAACGTTCTGTAATGGCGTAACAATACGTACGCACACAACATTACAGCTGGACTCTGCTGGGATACCCGAGAAACATGTTGAACGTTCTGTAATGGCGTAACAATACGTACGCACACAACATTACAGCTGGACTCTGCTGGGATACCCGAGAAACATGTAGAACGTTCTGTAATGGCGTAACAATACGTACGCACACAACATTACAGCTGGACTCTGCTGGGATACCCGAGAAACATGTAGAACGTTCTGTAATGGCGTAACAATACGTACGCACACAACATTACAGCTGGACTCTGCTGGGATACCCGAGAAACATGTAGAACGTTCTGTAATGGCGTAACAATACGTACGCACACAACATTACAGCTGGACTCTGCTGGGATACCCGAGAAACATGTTGAACGTTCTGTAATGGCGTAACAATACGTACGCACACAACATTACAGCTGGACTCTGCTGGGATACCCGAGAAACATGTAGAACGTTCTGTAATGGCGTAACAATACGTACGCACACAACATTACAGCTGGACTCTGCTGGGATACCCGAGAAACATGTAGAACGTTCTGTAATGGCGTAACAATACGTACGCACACAACATTACAGCTGGACTCTGCTGGGATACCCGAGAAACATGTTGAACGTTCTGTAATGGCGTAACAATACGTACGCACACAACATTACAGCTGGACTCTGCTGGGATACCCGAGAAACATGTTGAACGTTCTGTAATGGCGTAACAATACGTACGCACACAACATTACAGCTGGACTCTGCTGGGATACCCGAGAAACATGTTGAACGTTCTGTAATGGCGTAACAATACGTACGCACACAACATTACAGCTGGACTCTGCTGGGATACCCGAGAAACATGTTGAACGTTCTGTAATGGCGTAACAATACGTACGCACACAACATTACAGCTGGACTCTGCTGGGATACCCGAGAAACATGTTGAACGTTCTGTAATGGCGTAACAATACGTACGCACACAACATTACAGCTGGACTCTGCTGGGATACCCGAGAAACATGTTGAACGTTCTGTAATGGCGTAACAATACGTACGCACACAACATTACAGCTGGACTCTGCTGGGATACCCGAGAAACATGTTGAACGTTCTGTAATGGCGTAACAATACGTACGCACACAACATTACAGCTGGACTCTGCTGGGATACCCGAGAAACATGTAGAACGTTCTGTAATGGCGTAACAATACGTACGCACACAACATTACAGCTGGACTCTGCTGGGATACCCGAGAAACATGTAGAACGTTCTGTAATGGCGTAACAATACGTACGCACACAACATTACAGCTGGACTCTGCTGGGATACCCGAGAAACATGTTGAACGTTCTGTAATGGCGTAACAATACGTACGCACACAACATTACAGCTGGACTCTGCTGGGATACCCGAGAAACATGTAGAACGTTCTGTAATGGCGTAACAATACGTACGCACACAACATTACAGCTGGACTCTGCTGGGATACCCGAGAAACATGTAGAACGTTCTGTAATGGCGTAACAATACGTACGCACACAACATTACAGCTGGACTCTGCTGGGATACCCGAGAAACATGTAGAACGTTCTGTAATGGCGTAACAATACGTACGCACACAACATTACAGCTGGACTCTGCTGGGATACCCGAGAAACATGTAGAACGTTCTGTAATGGCGTAACAATACGTACGCACACAACATTACAGCTGGACTCTGCTGGGATACCCGAGAAACATGTAGAACGTTCTGTAATGGCGTAACAATACGTACGCACACAACATTACAGCTGGACTCTGCTGGGATACCCGAGAAACATGTTGAACGTTCTGTAATGGCGTAACAATACGTACGCACACAACATTACAGCTGGACTCTGCTGGGATACCCGAGAAACATGTAGAACGTTCTGTAATGGCGTAACAATACGTACGCACACAACATTACAGCTGGACTCTGCTGGGATACCCGAGAAACATGTAGAACGTTCTGTAATGGCGTAACAATACGTACGCACACAACATTACAGCTGGACTCTGCTGGGATACCCGAGAAACATGTTGAACGTTCTGTAATGGCGTAACAATACGTACGCACACAACATTACAGCTGGACTCTGCTGGGATACCCGAGAAACATGTTGAACGTTCTGTAATGGCGTAACAATACGTACGCACACAACATTACAGCTGGACTCTGCTGGGATACCCGAGAAACATGTAGAACGTTCTGTAATGGCGTAACAATACGTACGCACACAACATTACAGCTGGACTCTGCTGGGATACCCGAGAAACATGTTGAACGTTCTGTAATGGCGTAACAATACGTACGCACACAACATTACAGCTGGACTCTGCTGGGATACCCGAGAAACATGTAGAACGTTCTGTAATGGCGTAACAATACGTACGCACACAACATTACAGCTGGACTCTGCTGGGATACCCGAGAAACATGTTGAACGTTCTGTAATGGCGTAACAATACGTACGCACACAACATTACAGCTGGACTCTGCTGGGATACCCGAGAAACATGTTGAACGTTCTGTAATGGCGTAACAATACGTACGCACACAACATTACAGCTGGACTCTGCTGGATACCCGAGAAACATGTAGAACGTTCTGTAATGGCGTAACAATACGTACGCACACAACATTACAGCTGGACTCTGCTGGGATACCCGAGAAACATGTTGAACGTTCTGTAATGGCGTAACAATACGTACGCACACAACATTACAGCTGGACTCTGCTGGGATACCCGAGAAACATGTAGAACGTTCTGTAATGGCGTAACAATACGTACGCACACAACATTACAGCTGGACTCTGCTGGGATACCCGAGAAACATGTAGAACGTTCTGTAATGGCGTAACAATACGTACGCACACAACATTACAGCTGGACTCTGCTGGGATACCCGAGAAACATGTAGAACGTTCTGTAATGGCGTAACAATACGTACGCACACAACATTACAGCTGGACTCTGCTGGGATACCCGAGAAACATGTAGAACGTTCTGTAATGGCGTAACAATACGTACGCACACAACATTACAGCTGGACTCTGCTGGGATACCCGAGAAACATGTTGAACGTTCTGTAATGGCGTAACAATACGTACGCACACAACATTACAGCTGGACTCTGCTGGGATACCCGAGAAACATGTAGAACGTTCTGTAATGGCGTAACAATACGTACGCACACAACATTACAGCTGGACTCTGCTGGGATACCCGAGAAACATGTTGAACGTTCTGTAATGGCGTAACAATACGTACGCACACAACATTACAGCTGGACTCTGCTGGGATACCCGAGAAACATGTAGAACGTTCTGTAATGGCGTAACAATACGTACGCACACAACATTACAGCTGGACTCTGCTGGGATACCCGAGAAACATGTAGAACGTTCTGTAATGGCGTAACAATACGTACGCACACAACATTACAGCTGGACTCTGCTGGGATACCCGAGAAACATGTAGAACGTTCTGTAATGGCGTAACAATACGTACGCACACAACATTACAGCTGGACTCTGCTGGGATACCCGAGAAACATGTTGAACGTTCTGTAATGGCGTAACAATACGTACGCACACAACATTACAGCTGGACTCTGCTGGGATACCCGAGAAACATGTTGAACGTTCTGTAATGGCGTAACAATACGTACGCACACAACATTACAGCTGGACTCTGCTGGGATACCCGAGAAACATGTAGAACGTTCTGTAATGGCGTAACAATACGTACGCACACAACATTACAGCTGGACTCTGCTGGGATACCCGAGAAACATGTTGAACGTTCTGTAATGGCGTAACAATACGTACGCACACAACATTACAGCTGGACTCTGCTGGGATACCCGAGAAACATGTAGAACGTTCTGTAATGGCGTAACAATACGTACGCACACAACATTACAGCTGGACTCTGCTGGATACCCGAGAAACATGTAGAACGTTCTGTAATGGCGTAACAATACGTACGCACACAACATTACAGCTGGACTCTGCTGGGATACCCGAGAAACATGTAGAACGTTCTGTAATGGCGTAACAATACGTACGCACACAACATTACAGCTGACTCTGCTGGGATACCCGAGAAACATGTTGAACGTTCTGTAATGGCGTAACAATACGTACGCACACAACATTACAGCTGGACTCTGCTGGGATACCCGAGAAACATGTTGAACGTTCTGTAATGGCGTAACAATACGTACGCACACAACATTACAGCTGGACTCTGCTGGGATACCCGAGAAACATGTAGAACGTTCTGTAATGGCGTAACAATACGTACGCACACAACATTACAGCTGGACTCTGCTGGGATACCCGAGAAACATGTAGAACGTTCTGTAATGGCGTAACAATACGTACGCACACAACATTACAGCTGGACTCTGCTGGGATACCCGAGAAACATGTAGAACGTTCTGTAATGGCGTAACAATACGTACGCACACAACATTACAGCTGGACTCTGCTGGGATACCCGAGAAACATGTTGAACGTTCTGTAATGGCGTAACAATACGTACGCACACAACATTACAGCTGGACTCTGCTGGGATACCCGAGAAACATGTAGAACGTTCTGTAATGGCGTAACAATACGTACGCAC